>PITA01014453.1:0-53545 GCA_004023965.1 Spilogale gracilis | reverse complement strand
ATACACAAATTGAATTTGATTTCTGATTTCACCTTGATAGGTTTGAACACAAGAATGTGTGTGTTCACATTTCTCAGTTTAATCCCTCCATCGAGCCCTTGGGGAAATTCAGGTACAAGCCACAGGTCCCAGGTCTGGGTCACTGAAACTTAAGCCCTGAGTGAGAAACAGAGAACCTGGCTCTAGAAACAGCTGAGAACTCTCTCCCTGACTCCTCCCACCTGGGGTAGGATTGTCCTGTTTCTTTCCCAACTTCCTTTCCCCTCCCCTGCTTGAGGAAGGCTATGGGTTCTGGCATCCCTCCTCTGGCTCAGGCTCCCTCCCCAACACTCTCTTAGGCACCCAGTGCTCAGTGTGCTGCCCTCCCTATGCAGGGTGCCTCGATGCCTCGATGCCTCGTTCCTCCCTGGGAACAAGTCCTCCTGGGTTATAGCCCAGTGCACATTCATGTTCATTAACCACATTTGCTAGACTCCAGAGTGGAACACAGGACTTTTTCCTGATTCCTGGAGAGCTGTCAAGAAAACTTGGGAGTCCTTTAGAATGAGTTGTTTTATGAAAAAGGAAAAGCATTATGGAAAAGGGGGCTGCCTAGATGGTGGCGGTGACCACATCCATGAATCCTTGGGACCTGGACCTTCTCATTCATCCGAGGTGTTTGCAAAATTAGTATCCCCTACATCCTCATGGGTACATTTTACATCTTATTATTTTTGACCCAAGGAAGTCAGGAAATTCTTGGGATATCTCTATTTTCAAGTGAAGTTATCTACACCTGTGCATGTGCGCGCGCACACAGACACACACACGCACACACACACTAGGGCCCAGTGATCATCTCACTCCCTCAGGGTATTGGCAGGCCTCATATCCATGTCTCCTCAGGGTTCCAGGTAAAAAGGACCTTTGAGCTGTGTGACAGGTGTGGAGCATTGATGGGAAGGGAGACTTCCTCCGAGCTTGGGGTACCCTCCCTGTTTATCTCTTCCCCGGGCCTTCCCTCCCCCCTTTCTCCATAGGTTCAGCTTAACATTATGGATTTAGCACCTGCGATTCCAGCCACGCAAAGTCAAAAAATTCAAGGTCAGTGTGGTTACTCCTCCCATTTGTGGTGGAACTATGGGTGGGGAGTAAAACTTGAAACTTGGGACTTGAAATGGTTGGTTGGTTGGTTGGTTGGAACTTGGGTCACTGAAATCCCCTGCTCTTCCTTATATCTGGCCACATGGTTGGATTTAATACTCACCCAGCGTATTCCATCTGGCTGGGTGGTAGACTCAGGAGGTCTGCGGTGGAGTGCCAGGGTCTTCCCTGCCTCTGGAGGGTTGAGGGGTGGGGAGCATGGCTCTGGATACAATCAGCCTTGTGAAGGGAGGGCACATGGGGTGGTGAGATCAGAATTCCTTTTCTTATTCATCCTGCCCTCGGAACTCTATTTTGCATCTAACTTCCTTTTCTTACTTTCCCTTTCCCTGACCCTTCCTCCCCTCATTGTTTGCCCCCCTCTCAGAGCTGGGGGAAATCACAAACTTGCGAGTCAACTTCACCAGGCTGGCCCCGGTGCCCCAGAGAGGCTACTACCCACCCAGTGCCTACTATGCTGTGGCCCAGCTGCGTCTGCAAGGGAGCTGCTTCTGTAACGGCCACGGAGACCGCTGCGCCCCGCAGCCCGGAGCCCCTGCCGGCCTGCAGGTAACAGGCCCTGGAGGGAAGGGCCGAGGGGAGAGAGCAAGACCAAAGCAGACTGAGGACATTCTTGGGGCCCCTATAAGACAAGGAGGGCACTCCACTTAAGACTTGGGTCTTTAACATTTTAGCAAGAGTGGAAAAGAATCTAAGGGATGATTCCTTCAAAGATCATCCCTTAAGCCTGCCTTCCTGCTTGTGACAGTTTGATTTTCAGTTACCTATAGACACATCTGTGGGTCTTGCGGGGGGCTTAAGGCAATGCTGCTGAACCCTGGCTACACGTTATAATTTCCTAGGGAGCTAAAGAAAAAAAAAAAAAAGAAAAAAGAAAGTACCCAAACCTCCGTCCTCAGATATTCCAGTTTCTTACTGGTTTTTAAAGCTTCCGGGGGGATTCTCATTATTGCCAGTTTGGAGAGGCACTGGTTTAGGGACTCTAGAGTCCCATCTAGTGGCGAGATCAGGGGCCGGGTGAGAGAACAGTCTCACATTGTGCTATGTCTACCCCAGAGCTGCTAAGTCAGAGGCATCAGGGATGGGAGTGGAAAACTATAGCTTCACCAGCAATCTTGGGGGTTTTGCTAGCAAAGGCAATGTGAGAGCCATCAGTAAAGGAGAGAGAACCCTGGGCCGCGAGGTGGAAGAGGGTGTTATTTCGCTTTTCTGGAGCTTCAGTTCTTCTCTTAACATAGGGAGCTCATTTACCCTGGCGGTAGAGGGGCACCAGGTGGTCATGGTAAAATGGCCTGTGAGGGAATCACAGGTGGAATGAGCCCTGGGCAGCTTTGTCCTTCCCACGGCCGGCTGGGCCAGCCCCTGCCCAGGGCTGCAGAAGAGGCCAGAGGGAGATGGGCTCCAGGAATGTGTCATCTCTTAGGGCCTGGAGACTAGCAAGCAGAACACAAGCTGAACAGGACTGCTGACCGAGGAGGAATACAATGTTCTGGGGCCTGCAAGAGGAGGGACAGGGCACGCCCAGCCCCAGGGGCTCTCAAATCTGGCCGCACCCCCCAAGTCACCGCTTTAAAAAGTATCGATGTCTGGCCCTTGTCCCTGAGATTTGGATCTGAATCGGGCCTGGCAATGCTTTTTTTAAAAAGCTTCCCACACGACTCTGGAGTTATATCCAGGATTGAGATCCACGGAAGTGGAGGAACCAGGGAGGCCTGATGGAGAAGGTGCCTTGCAGCTGGCAGGATCTCACTGGTGAGGGGAGAAGGAAGGGAATTCCAGGCAAGAAGAAAACCATCAGTAAAGGCCAAGAGGTGGGGAAATGGGCCTGCAGGATGCAGCTGGAGGAGCAGCTTGGCGCCACTGCCCGAGGGGGAAGGAAAGGGGGGCCAACATCATCCAAGTCTTTAATACCAGGCTCAGGGTGTCAGGCTTAATTCAGAAGACAATGAGCACATAACAGCTGTTCTGTTTTTATATCTTAATGAGTCTAGTAACAGTTGATCATAACAGTCCCATTAGCCAAGTAGCCATAGTCAAAGATTATCAGAATATAAATCTCCAGAGGGCCCACAAAGTTCTGGAATCATAGTTTGTCAATAATGGTGTCTGGGCACTTTCCAGGTGCTACTTGGACTGACATCAGGGGGACGTCCGAGGGCAAGGATTGAGCTGTTATTTATTTCTTTAAGATGTGTTTATTTTTATTTTTTTTAAAAGATTTTATTTATTTATTTGACAGCAAGGGGAGTGAGAGAAGGAGAAGCAGCCTTCCTGCCGAGGAGGAAGCCCAATGCGGGGCTTGATCCTGGGTCTCTGGGATCATGACCTGAGCCAAAGGCAGTTGCTTAACCAACTGAGCCACCAGGCACCTCAAGATGTATTTATTTATTTGAGAGGGAGGGAAAGAGAGAGAGCATAGTTGGAGGGGCCGAGGGAGAGAGAGTCCCAAGCAGACTCTACACGGAGCATGGAGCCTGAGGTGGGGCTTGATCCCATGACTCTGAGATCAGGACCTGAGCCTAAACCGAGTCAGAGGCTCAACTGACTGCACCATCCATGTGCCCCAGGAATGAACTTAAAAAGCCTAGTCAGAGTAGAAGGGCAAGCCCATGCACACGCACACACACCCATAACAGCACGGAGGCCGGCAGCTAGGAGTGTCATTGGAGCTGAGAGAAGGCTGGAGGAGCTGGGGGCTGGACCCTGAGTGGTGAGCAGGAGGGGAGCCGGCAGGTCCATCGCTGGGACATCCCTTTGAGAATGATTGGTGATAACTCGTGGCCCCTTTCCCAGGTCCATGACATGTGCGTCTGCCAGCACAACACCGCTGGCCCCAACTGTGAACGCTGTGCCCCTTTCTACAATAATCAGCCCTGGAGACCCGCAGAGGACCAGGATCCCCACGAATGCCAGCGTAGGTCCTGCACTCACCTGGCCCCTGTCGTCGCTGGGTGGGCCGCTGGCCCCTCTGGGCCTCCGTGATCTTACCTGGACACTGGGAGAACCTATTCTTTATTATTTAAATCTGATCTCGATGTCAGGCCGATAAAGGAAGCTCTCCTTATTCTGTGGGGCTGGAGAGAGTTTGGGTTGTGGCCCCCCCCCTGCCTCCCTGAACCTTCTCAGCCAGGCCCGAAGGGACCATGGCTGGTCCACGCTCCCAATGCCTCATGGCCTTCATGGCATCCCCAGATCCTCTTCTGTCCCCTCCATGTGCTTTTGTCCTGTGTAGGACATAACTGGTTCCCTACTTCAGAGGGCTGCCTGGAGTCAGGGCCTTTCTCTGCACAAGAGGGAGAAACAATCCTCAGCCCAGAGAGAGGCAGTGACCCAGCAGGAGATCCATGGTGGCAGTGGGGTTGGGTTGGGTTGGGATGGATTATTCAAAGGGCTCCCTTTCTGGCCTCACACAGATGTTATGCTTGGGTTAGTCCCCACATTGGGAGTTAGGAGGCCTGACTTCTTACTCTAATCTGCTTTCTTACTGGCCATATAACCTTAAATGAGTTACACAAGCCTTCCAGGGCCTCAGTTTCCCCATTTCCTAGACCTGAACATCTTGCAGAGTTGCAAGAGAAGCGGGTGTGTTAGTGTGGAATGTGCTGTGTGGACGGAAGTGGGGCTGGTCTGTGGGTCAACCCCAGGAATCTCCTTTTTCAGGGTGTGACTGCAATGGGCACTCAGAGACCTGCCACTTCGACCCAGCTGTGTTTGCCGCGAGCCAGGGGGCACACGGAGGTGTGTGTGACAACTGCCGGGACCACACCGAGGGCAAGAACTGTGAGCGGTGTCAGCTGCACTATTTCCGCAACCGGCGTCCTGGCGCACCCGTTCAGGAGACCTGTATCCGTGAGTCAGGGCTCTGGGGACCCAGGGTATCATCTCCCCCGCTCTCTGGAGCATCTGTGTCCCTGGGGACCCACGAGCCCTCAGGAAGCACGGAGCCTTGCTTGCTTGTCATGACTTGTGCGCAGTTGTCTTAACTTGGCTGTGCACTTCCAAGCAAATCACTTACCTCTCTGGGCCATCAGTGAGTCAGTCAGTTGGTAATTAGGTAGCCCTTATTTTGGACATAGGAGAGATGAAAGTAAGTAGAAGAGACAGTTCTTGCTGTCAAGAAACACAGACACTGTTTGGCAACGTAAGTAAGCCCTTTGTCCATGTGGGTGTTCCTGTCTTTACCGTATGGTTTCCGTTGCATTTTTCTCTCCCACTCCCAATAGTGAGAGCTCCTCCACAGCTGGGCTTATGTCCTGTACCCTCAGGCCCTAGCGCCAGGACACACACATAGCTGATGCTGAAGAAATGTTTCCTGAAGGAACACGGGGTAGTCAGGGGTGTCTTAGTATGTCCACAAGGCCGGCATGTTCGCACAGGACAAGTGCAGAGTGGACTGAAGCAATCTGAATCAGGCGAGGTTAATCACAAAGGACTTTTTGGATGGAGGAAGAATCTGCATTTCGAAAGACCTGCAAGAGGTCTGGGCATGGGGATGGAAGGAAGCTGCTTCACTTCCTGTTGCTATTATTTGTGTATGGGGAGAGTGAGAAAGGCAAGTTGACTTCTGTTTCTCGCAGTCACTTGCGGTGTGACCTGGAGTGTGTTCCCACCTTCCCAGACTGTCCTGAGGATCACAAAGGGTAATAGGAAAGTGTACTCAGCCCATGCTTGGTGTACAGCTATTGTTCAGGAAATAATGGCCACACACATTTCTATAGTATTTAACATGTGACAAACACTGTTCTACCTGCTTTTTATTGACCCATTTATTCCTCAGAGGGAATCTATGAGAGTTGTATCATTATACCCATTTTACAGATGCAGAAACTGAGGCACAGGGGGGTTAAGTAACCTGACCAAAGTTGTAAGCTTGTAAGTGGTGGAATAAAGATCTGAACCTGACAGTCAGCCGCCTACAGTCTGCTCTTCACATTTTGCTTTTCCTCTTTATGTTCACTGTGGGGCTGCTTTTGTCTCTCAGCCTGCGAGTGTGATCCCGATGGGGCCGTGCCAGGGGTTCCCTGCGACCCAGTGACTGGGCAGTGTGTGTGCAAGGAGCATGTGCAGGGGGAGCGCTGTGACCTGTGCAAGCCAGGATTTACGGGACTTACCTATGCCAACCCACAGGGCTGCCACCGTGAGTAGGGGGACTCAGCCTGGGATAGGATGGGGAAGGTGGTGGTGTGGGCCCCCAGGCTCATGGGGCTGTGTGCTGGATGCTGTGCCCCGGGCCTCCAGCAGGTGGAAGCACAGGCCTGGGTTGGAAGGTGGCACTGAGTCAGCCAGAGGGAGGGAGGGAGGGCGGGTGATCAGCTGCCAGGCAGGAAAATGCCGTGGCCTCATGAGTCAGCCAGGTTATCTGGAAAGAACGATCCTGCCTGGTTCTTTCCCCACGCCCAGGGACCCCCTCCCTGATGTGCGTCCCCTAGGGGCGTGCTTTGGCTGTCTTGCGAGCTGGGTAACTCCTTCCTGCAGGCTGTGACTGCAGCATACTGGGGTCTCGTCGGGACATGCCCTGTGATGAGGAGAGTGGACAGTGTCTGTGTCTGCCCCACGTGGTGGGCCCCAAATGTGACCAGTGCGCTCCCTACCACTGGAAGCTGGCCAGCGGTCGGGGCTGTGAGCCGTGTGCCTGTGACCCTCACAACTCCCTCAGCCCCCAGTGCAACCAGGTACGGGGGTGGGGGGAGTGGGGGGAGTGGCCCCCTGGGTCCCTCCTCAGGACAGGGACCTGCTCACCACCTTCTGTCTCCCCTCCCCAGTGCCCAGAGTCAGACAGAGCTGTTTCTGTCCCTATTCCCCTTGGGGAGGCCACCACATATCCCTCCCAGGTGGCCCTGAGCCTTCTGGGGCCATTCAGGGCTTTGACTTCCCAGCTTGTCTCTGAAGGGAAACCCCTGTTTCGAGGGCACACCCGCCCTGCAGGCGGTCAGCACGTCCTGGACCCTGGGTGCTGACCCGGGATCTGGGACCCAGGGCACGGCTGGGCCTGCGAGGGACGCTCCCTCACAATGCTCTCCCCCACAGTTCACAGGACAGTGCCCCTGTAGAGAAGAGTTCGGAGGCCTGACGTGCAGCGCTGCGGCCATTCGCCAGTGTCCTGACAGGACGTTTGGAGATGCAGGCACGACGTGCCGTGGTGGGTGCTTTACTGAGTGGGGGGACACGGAGGCATCGGGGGTGAGCACTTGGGTGGGCAGTGGGTAGAGCGCATGCGGGAAGGTCTGTGGTATGGGAGGACCGTATTGGGCCATGTGGGGTGGGCCCTGGCAGCCCCATGAGGACGCGTGCTCCCCACCACTACTCCAGCCAGCTCCACGGCCTCTTGACATCAGGCTGTTTCCCTGTTCCCATGACAGGAGGGTTGCTTCGCTCCCCGTTTCCCTAAGACAGCATTTCCCAGAAGCCAACTCCAGGGCAGCGGCAGGGAGGAAAGTGATTCCTGAGGAGAAAGTGTGATTTCCCCAGAGTCTGTTTGACAAGTAGCCACAGGAGCGTGGGAGCTAGAGCAGACAGACCCAGGTCTGGTCCTGGTGTGGCCTCCGTCTTACCGAGTAGCTGGGGCCAGCAGCTGCTCCCAAGGCCTCAGTTTCCTGCGGGCACATTGCACTTAATATCTCTGTGCCTGTTGCTTGGTCTACACATGTGGGAAGAGGAGCATGGCCGACTCTGCCACAGAGTGGCCTTGTGAGTGGGCCAGTGTGTAACTGAGGGTGGTGCCTCACATCTGGCACACAGTAGGTGCTAAGTAAGGGCTTGCTTTCGTTGCTGCCCTTGCGGTTATTTTACTCTGGGCTTGACCATCTGCTGTCCCAAGTCCTGTAGATGCACCCTGAGGTCAGACCATGCTTCAGGCTCCTGCCTTTAGCTTCCTGACCCCCAACCCTGCCCATCATTTTTACCTGCCTTAGCCTGTGACTGTGACTTCCGGGGAACCGAGGGCCCAGGCTGTGACAAGGCCTCAGGCCGCTGCCTCTGCCGCCCCGGCTTGACTGGACCCCGCTGTGACCAGTGCCAGAGAGGGTACTGTGACCGCTACCCAGTGTGCGTGGCCTGCCACCCTTGCTTCCAGATGTATGACGCCGACCTCCGGGGGCAGGCCATGCGCCTTCATGGCATCCGCAATGCCACTGCTGGCCTGTGGCCAGGGCAGGGCCTGGAGGACCCTGGCCTCCTCTCCCGGATCGCAGATGCGAAGAGCCAGATGGAGCAGATCCAAGCAATCCTCTCCCGTCCCTCGGTCACCAAGCAGGAGGTGTCCCAGGTGGCCAACACCATTTCCTCCATCAGGTAAACTTCCCTGTCCCTCCTGAGTGCCCAGAAGAATTCCGTCACGCAGGTTCACATAAGTGATGAACGCTGGTCCATCCTTCTACTGGCACAGCCCTTTATAGTTTACAGAACATTCTCACATGCATGTGGTGGGTGTCATTACTTCTGTCTTGCAGGTGGGGAAACAGGCATAGACAGGTGATGTGATAGAGTTGTGCGGGCACTGAGGGGCAGAGCTGAGACTCCGAGCATGGGCGGGGACCCCAGTGTTCTTTCAAGTGCCCGGTGCTGCCCGTGGGAGAGAGTCAGCTCAGGATTAGTCACCCTGGTGCAGGGCAGGGGCTCTAAAAATAACTCATGTTTGCCTTTGGAATGGGAGCAGTGACACCCACACCTCCTTCCTATCAGCAGAGGCGCCTTCTTAGGAAGGTTTGGTTCTGGAAGTTTCTATAATTAGTCTGGATTCCCCAAGCACTAGCTGACCTTTCAGTGCCCAGGGCCACCTAGGTATGTGATTGACCTAAGTCTCAGAATTGAGTAGTGAGTCCATAGGTATTTGGAAGGCTGAAAAAGCAAGCATGGAAAGGTGTTTTATGGAAGGACATTCCATGCCGGAGCTAAGCCTGCAGGTGAAGAATGCAGAGCTTGTGGGAGGGAGCTGGTGGTGGGTAGGCCAGCAGAGGGGATGGGTAGAGAGGAGAGCTGGATGGTTGTGGGTCAGGGTTGGTGGATCCTGACCCTCTTTGGGTGGAGATCCCCCGAAGGCTACAGCTGTGGGTGCTCATGGAGGTGTGAACTGCAGAGGAGAGACCTAGGAGCCTGGTGAGCAGGTGGTACAAGGGAGAAAGCTGATGTCAGCCCCCAACGAGCCAAGGAGGGAGGGCTCAGGGTGACGCTCCTCATGGAAGCCAGCTGTGGGGACGTGCAGCAGGCTCAGGATGGTAGAATCACACAAGTCCAGGAAGGAGAGGTTTTTGTGATCTGCCCGCCAGGGGAGGGAGGAGCCTGTGCCAGCTCTCTCGGCCTTTGTCTGGCAGAATCCTTGTGGAGTCAGCATTCTGCAGCCTTTGCTGAAGACCTCTCTGTTTTCTGAGGGGCTGGCAGGTTCTGGGGAGGCAGCCCTCTCCCGTATGTTCGTAAAAGCTCTTCTCCCATTGCAGGCAGACTCTCCGGGGCCTGCAGCCTGATCTGCTCCCGGAGGAGAAGACCTTTTCCCTCTCAGAAGACTTGAAGAATCTGGACAGAAGCTTCAATCGTCTCCTTGTTACGTATCAGAGCAAGAAGGAACAGTTTGAAAGGATAAGCGGCGCGAATCCTTTAGGTGAGGAGAGCATCTCAGACAGGTGTAGGTCAGGCCAAGGTGCACCTGCTGCTCCACCTCCAGGCCTCCAGGGCCGGGGCAGCTCAGTTCCCCTCCTGTCTTCCCCCAGGGGCCTTCCGGGTGCTGACTACAGCCTACCAGCGGTCCTTCCAGGCAGCCCAGCAGGTCTCCGACGGCTCCCACCTGCTCTGGCAGCTCAGGGACAGCCGGAGAGAGGCAGAGAGGCTCGAGGGTCAGCTGGGAGGAGGAGCCGGAGTCAGCGGTCCCCAGCTTATGGCCCTGAGGCTGGAGATGGCTTCCTTGCCTGATCTGACACCCACCATCAACAAGGTGACTCACGGCATAGAACCCCACGTCCTGGATCTCCCTGCTCCAGCTGGTCAGACGCCAGCTGCCACCGTGTCTCTTCCTGGGGCAGTGTGAACCTGCCCCACGCCCCCACCTGTCCTGACCTTTGGCCCCTCACGGTGTGCTCAGTGGTTGCCAAGGAGACAAGTTTCTGGTGCCTGGTTGCCATGGAGATGTCTGGCTATTTGCTTCCTGAGTGTGGGCTGGGAGTGGTTGTTGAAGAGCCTTGGGGACCCTCTTTGATGCCTCCTCCTCTCCACAGCTCTGCGGGGGCTCCAGGCAGACGGCCTGTACCCCAGGAGCATGCCCTGGAGACCTGTGTCCCCAAGACAATGGCACAGCATGTGGCCCTCACTGCAGAGGTGCCCTCCCCAGAGCAGGGGGGGCCTTCCGGATGGCTGGGGAGGTGGCCCAGCAACTACAGGGTTTCGAAGCCCAGCTCCAGCAGACCCGGCAGATGGTAGGTGCGGCCAAGGCAGGGTGGGTGCACGTCGGGAATGGCTAAGGGGATAGAGATCCCAGGGCAAGTCAGTTTTTATTTTAAAAGTCAGGAGACAAAAGCCCAGAGAAGTTAAGTAACTTGTCTGAGGCCCCACAGCAAGTGAGAGGTTGAGTGGTTTGGGCTTTTTAACCTGACCCTGCATCATTCCTTCCAGAGCCAAACCAGGTTAGGCTCCCAATGTTTCAGGTAGATCGTGGTGGGTGGGTGTGCACAGAGTTCCTGGGGGCCACTGGGAGGCTCTCTCGGGGCCTTGGGCACTGCTGACCTGTAGCATGTGCTGGCAGATCAAGGCGGCTGAGAGAGCCGCCTCAAAGGTGCAGTCAGATGCTCGGCGCCTTGAGACCCAGGTGAGCGCCAGCCGCTCCCAGATGGAGGAGGATGTCAGGCGCATGCGTCTCCTCATCCAGCAGGTCCGGGACTTCCTGTCAGGTGAGCCTGGCCCTTACTCTCCTTTGGCACTTACTCTACTGCCTGGTCCTAGACCCTGCAATCCCTCCATCGAGGTCGCTGCCTCCTCCCCTCACCTCCAGGACACCTGGGCCAGGTGCCCACTGCTCACCCGAATGGCTGCCACAGCCCTTCAGGTGTTCTCGCTCCTCCCTTCCTGCTCCAGAACAACTTCCCCCAGCTTTGAAACACATGGAAGTGCTAAACCCCTCCCTGGCTTTCCCTCATTTTCGGAGTTACTGTGACCTCTGAGCCCCTCCTGGATGTGGCCTTGTGTCTTCCCTGCCTTGCTCCCTGCCCTCTTTGACCAGGTGGGCTCTTAGCTGCCTCAGAGACCTGGACACGTGCTTTTTTTGCCTGGAATGCTCATTCCAAGGATGCTGATTCTTATCTCTCATGGTCTCCGTTGAAAGACCATCTCCTCAGAGGGGCCTTTCCCAATCCCCCCATCTGGTACTCCTCCTCCCTTCCACCCTCCAGCATCTGACTCTTATCATCTGACCTTCATTACACTGCTCTGAGCCTGTAGTTGTTGAATTCATTTGTCTATGAGTATATTGTTAGTCTTTCCACTAGACTCTAAAGCCCAGGAGGAAAGGGATGTCTGGCTGTCTTATTTGCGGTGTCCCTGGCACCCATCATTAGGCCAGACACAGAAAAGCACCCAGTCTTGGTTGAGGGGATAAATGAACCAGATCCCCTCTCTTGCCGCCCCAGGAGCAGAGAGATCCCTGGACAGGACTCAGGGCAGGTTGCTTTTCTCTTTGCCTCATCTTTCGCTTCTGCAGACTGGGGTGGTACTATTTCTTACATTCTTCCGGGGACCTAGGAACTGATATAAAGTGTGTTTTGAAAAATTAAAGTTGCCTCAGGAATATGAGCTGATATTATTAGATTTCTGGTCCCTCCCAGGGAATTTACTTGGCCAGGAGCCCAGTTCATAGGAGCCAAGGGCTTGGTGTGATGACAGGGCTCTTCTTGCTACTATTGCAATAGTAGCAAGAAGAGCCCTTGCTCCCAACAGGTCCCAGTCCCCTCCTGGGTGTCGGGGGCAGGTTGGAGAAGGGCAGGGAGGATCTGCTGGTAGCCATGGCTTGCCTGAGGCCAGGCTCGAGTCAGTTTCCTGGAGAGCCCCAGAGTTGGGGACCGTGGGTGCAGGGAGATGGTGCTCCAGAAACAAGGACAAAGAGACAGGCCAAAGTCTGGGGCTTAGACTCGCAGAAGAGACAGGCCAAAGTCTAGGGCTTAGACTCACAGATAAGGAAATCCTCCTCCAAGCAGAGCCTAGTGAGGCTGAATGGCATCAGTTTTGACCAGTGGGGTGGGAGGCAGGTTAGGAAGTCTCTGAGCTCCCATGAGCAAGCAGGGAGTTGCTGGGCTGTCGTGTTCCTTCAGTCGTGTAAATTACATGTGTGTCTCAGGTCAAGTCCTTTGACAGGGCCCGGGCAGGGAGAAGGAGCAGGGTCTGAGAGAGGCCTGACCCTTGCGAAGGGCCCAGGGCAGCTCTGGCAGGCTCCAGGGCAGTGGGTTTGGTGTCTCGGGGAGAGTGCAAGGGGGAGGACAGGGACTGGCCAGCTGCTGCCATGCACAGGGTCGGTGTGGGGGCGCGTGGGAGGCCTGTGGGGGAAGGAGGATGCAGGGTCGGTGTGGGGGCGCGTGGGAGGCCTGGGAGGGGAAGGAGGACACAGGGTCTTCTCCAGGTCTTCAAACAGAGTTCACAAAATCATAGCTGAGGCTAACTGAGTTCTCACTAGGTGCCTAGCACTGTTCTAAGTGCTTCACAGGTATTACATGACTTAGTCCTGGTTGCCTACCACTTTGCAGAGGAGGGCTCCAGGCACAGAGGGGTTAAGTAACCTGCCAAAGGGCATCCAGCTTGGAGGGAATATGGGTGGGATTCTTCTTTCTTTTTTTTTTCTTTTAAGATTTTTTATTTATTTGACAGAGAGAAACACAGCCAGAGAGGGAACACAAGCAGGGGGAGTGAGAGAAGGAGAAGCAGGCTTCCCGCCGAGCAGGGAGCCCGATGTGGGACTCGATCCCGGGTCTCCAGGATCATGACCTGAGCCAAAGGCAGTCGCTTAACCAACTGAGCCACCCAGGCGCCCCGGGTGGGATTCTTCTCATTCTGTCATCCACACTCTAGATGATTGTGTATTAGATTATTATGTATATTAGATGGATACACACACACACACATACACACACAGTTTTTGCTTCCATCTTTTCTCTCTCTGGATCACTCCCCTGCCCCAACCTCTCCAGACCTGGCTAAGTCCTCCCCCTCTAAGAATCCCATGGTGCACTCTCCAGGACCCTCCCCCCCTTCCCCTGCCCCCCATCAGACTGGGTTAGGGCACCCCTCCAGTGGCCCTCTGAGCACCCCATGCTCACCCTTGGACTCAGGCTGGCCCTCCTTGGTTATGTGCCTGTTTGTCCTACCAGGTTTTGAGCTCCGTGAGGACAGGGAATGAGTCCGCTTTCATTTTCAGTCTCTGTTCCCCGTGTGCTGGCCTCAAGTCCTAGCATAAACCATTTAGGTGGTCGGGTGCCCCCTTTCCCTCCCACTTCGGTCTCTGGGATCTGTAAAAGTGAAAGAGAGAGACAGGGAGCAGATGCCCCCTGTACTTCTGACTTTGCTCCGAGTCAGAGCTGCCTTGTAAAACCCTTGCTAACCAGTCGTTTGATCTCATCCCTTTGGGTTGAGGCTCATCGTCCATTTGAAAAGCAAGCCCAGAGAAGCCATTTGACTTGTCCCAGTTTGCTTGAAGAGTAGAGAGAAGCCCTGGGTCTGGAGACCTTTGAGTCATTCATTCGCTCTACAAATACCAATGGTCCCCTCTGAGGGCCAGCACCATGGCTGGGGATATGGAGGACACCAGTCCCTGCCATCACGGGCTTCTGGCGGGGTGACGGAAGACAGATATGTGAGTCAAGCGTTTGGCATGTAGGAGGTGATAAATGCTAGGGGAGAAGGAGAGTAAGGGGTGCTGACACGGGGGAAGGTTGTGATTCTAGATCGTGTGACCAGGGTTGACCTCTCTGAGAAGGTGACATTGGATGCTCTTTCTCTGCCCGTGAGCACGCCGGCCTGGGGAGGGGCGCGGGGAAGGGGTCTTCTTGCCAAGGGAGCAGTTCTGGTTCCTGGCCACTCTCCCCCACATAGGGCTGCTGCTGTTTGTGCTGCAGGCATTGTTCAGTCCCAGCTGTCTGGCACCTCCTCCTTCTCTCCAGCCTGCAGCTTCCTGTGGCACCAGACACTTAGCTGCCACAGCTGTGCCCACAGTTACACTCCATCCCCCCCCCCCCCCCCCGCAGTGTTCCCGGAAGTTCTGGGAACTGAGAGCGGGCCCCTGAGTGTCCCTGCGAGGGTGCGGTGGCTCCTCGGGCAGCCAGGGGCAGAGAGGCATGCCAGTGCTTCCCATGTTGCTACTCAGCTCGGAGAAACCTCTGATCTTTGGGGAGGTGGCGAGGCTCCCCCGGTCTGATGGATGGCTGTCTTCCAGACTCGGACACCGATGCGGCCACCATCCAGGAGGTCAGCGAGGCCGTGCTGGCCCTGTGGCTGCCCACAGACTCGGCCACGGTCCTGCGGAAGATGAATGAGATCCAGGCCATTGCCGCCAGGCTACCTAATGTGGACCTGGTGCTGTCTCAGACCAAGCAGGACATTGCTCGGGCTCAGAGGCTCCAGATGGAGGCTGAGCAGGCCAGGTATGGCCCTGGGGCCTGGGCCCGTGCTTCTCCCTACCTGGGCTGGGCTGGTGGTTTGCTTCCTGACTCCTTGGGTTACTGGCAGTAGGTAAAGAATCTGTACATGTCAGAGGAGTGCAGAGGGATGGGGCACAGGAAGGGGTGCTTACTGTGGTGCGGGGTGCTGAAGTGAGAAACAGCATCCAGGGTGACCCTGTCTTCCATATTGGTGACCCCAAAGGGTGTTTCAGACATAACACTTGCACTCCTCATGTCTGCTTGGTGGGGTCCCAGGTTGGAAAAGCCACTGTGGTAATACTCCCTTTCTAGTCTTGGCTGGGAAAGGATACAATCTTGATCTGGTTGGTGAGTGGAGCCATGCATCTCTTCATTCCCTGGTCTCTTGTTCCCTTACCTCCACTCCCCTCTGCCTGCCGCAGGAGCCGAGCCCACGTGGTGGAGGGCCAGGTGGAGGACGTGGTGGGGAACCTTCGGCAGGGTGCGGCGGCGCTGCAGGAAGCCCAGGACACCATGAGCGGCACCAGCCGTTCCCTTCGGCTTATCCAGGAGAGGGTTGCAGAGGTGAGGGGGTGTGGCTTCCTTCCGCTGGATTTGAGAAGGAACAGACAGACTCAGGCCAAGATACAGAAAATGCCAGAAAGTGACCTAGAAGGGGACGTAAGGAGGGAGGACTCTGAGCTCTGGGCCTGGCTTTGATATTTTGGTTTCTGGTTGTGTGGCATTGTGCCGAAGGCCAGGGGTGAGCTCTGGGCTGCAGACGGGGGTGGGGATCAGCTGAGCTGGAGAGAGAGGGGCCCTGGATGCCAGGGGACAGAGAGATAGGGATCAGCAAGGGGACAATAGTGGTATCTTGCTTGGAGAGAGTTTTTGCTGCCTGATGAGCTGGGCCATCCTGCTTAGGAGACCCACCACAACCCATCTCTCTTTCCTCACCAAGGTTCAGCAGGTCCTAGGGCCAGCTGAAGGACTGGTGGCTGGAATGACGTTGCAGCTGGGGGACTTCCGGGTGCGCATGGAGGAGCTCAGCCGACGGGCCAGGCAGCAGCGGGAGCAGGCGGTGAGGGCCCAGCAGCTCTCAGAGGGTGCTGAGTGGCGGGCACTGAGTGCCCAGGAGGTGAGAGCGGGTGAAGGTCATCCTGGGTAGCACCAGCCAGGATGAGGGTCCTGAGCAGGAGAGGACTCTGTACACTATGTGAGACCCTGGGCTCAAAAGCGATTGGAACATGTTATTCTAGAATCATCAGAAAGGGCTTCAGGACTCACCCTGACCTGGCCTGGCATCTGGATTCTGCCTTGGGCCATCTCTGGGGAGCTGGTTCAGGGGTGTTGCAAATGATCTAGTCCAGTCCCTCTCTGTTTGCAGAGGGAGGGGTAACTTTGTCCAGCCCAAAGCTCACCTGCAAAGCAGGTCCCTTGACATCCAATCCAGAGCTTGTCCCCCACACCGTGGTTCCCCAGCCCAGAGAGGCAGTCTTGACTTAGCCCAGCCTGGGCACCATCATTGTCAGAATTATGTCAGAGGGGCGATGAGAGAGCCATCCTCTGGGTCTCCAATGTCCCGGGAGCTTTGGCGTTCATGGTTGGTCCTGGCACAGTGCCTAGGCTGCCAAGTATATTGCTGAGTGACCACCAGGTGCCTGGCACTATGCGGGCTGCTAGGAGCCACAGATGGAGGGAGGGAAATACAGAAGAAATGTAAGATACAATTTGGGGTCTTGGGGTTTTCACAGGCCAGAACCACCCTCTGGCATGTGGATTTGGGTGATATTGAGTGCTTTAGGACCTTGGGTGCTGCTGCTGGTGGCACTGAGACTGTTTCATCTTTTTCAGGGATTTGAGAGAATAAAGCAAAAATATGCTGAGTTGAAGGACCAGTTGGGTCGGAGCCCCATGCTGGGGGCTCAGGGCAGCCGGATCCTGAGTGTCAAGACAGAGGCCGAGGAGCTCTTTGGGGAGACCATGGAGATGATGGACAGGATGAAAGGTGAGGGGATGGTCCTGGGGCTTGGACTCCTGGATATCCCAGGAGGCTGGTCCCAGCCCAGGGCTTCAGCAGTCTAGGACAATTGAGAGAGCTAGAGCAGATGGGGAGGATAGGGGCTTCCTGGGTCTGGTGCACAGCCAAGAGCTGCCTCTGTGTCTCGGCTCCTCCCAGCAGGTGATTTCTCCTGCAGGTGCTGCCTCCGGGTGGGTGGGAGAAGAAGGAAGGATGGGGAGGCTTTGGGTATTGCACCAACTCCTCCTCTTCCCCTTGCCATTCCATCTGCCCTCAGACATGGAGTCAGAGCTGCTTCGGGGGAGCCAGGCCATCCAGCTTCGCTCAGCCGACCTGACAGGGCTGGAGAAGCACGTGGAGCAGATCCGCAACTACATCAATGGGCGTGTGCTCTACTATGCCACCTGTAAGTGACGTGCCAGCTTCCAGCCCCGTCCCTGCTCATCTGCCCTCTTTACTTTTGGAGAACAGACTGGGCTGGATTACTTTTGGCTCCAGGAGACTTTTCTGCAGCCTAAAAGCACAGCCCGGACCGCCGCTGGTGTGCAGCTGTTAAGATTATTCTGGGCTGCTGCTGAGCCTGAGCTGATGGGAAACTACACTGGAGAGACAGGGAGGGTGGCGGTGGGCTTTGGCCTTGTGATGAGGAGCTGTAAGTGGGGGTGTGCTTGACTGACCCGTGTCCTTGCCCTTTGGCTCCCGTGGAGGCTGAATCCTGGATGAACACAAAAGCTGAACAAAAAAGTATATACAAACGAAAATCACAATAAAAATCTTTGGAAACAAGTCTGGAGGTTGAAAGGGAGAAAATGCTCTGGTCCCATAAGTAAACCTTTGTCACTTGTTCCTGTCTCCTCCCTGGGATTCCCGGGTGCTTCTGTGCTCAAGCCCAAGGCCCAGTGGTACAGTGAAGCACAGGCTGCCCCACTTGGCTCACTACAGCTTGCTCACCACCCAGATTTAGAGGGACTGGACCCCTTTGCCCCAGGACCCAATGGATCCCATCCTTGAGAGACCCAATGATTTTCATCTTCGAGCAGTGATCCAGTTGCTCATTCACAGATGAGGAAATAGAAATCAACAGAAGAGAAGTCTTGTGTCCACATTCCCACAGCTCAGGAGGCAGAATCTGTGTCTCTTGGGATCTCAAAGAGTAGTTGCAGATGGATGTGTATTTGTGTGTGTGGCAGGTAGGGAAATGGCATGGATGTATGTGTGCTAACCATGGCCCATGCAGTGTGCTAGGCATTTTTAAAATTAAAAAAATATTGTCTTAAATGTTTTATTTATTTGAGAGAGAGACAGAGAAACAAAGCCCAAGCAGGTGGAGGGGCAGAGTGAGAGGGAGAAGAAGATTCCCTGCTGAGCTGAGAATGCATCGTGGGACTCGATCCCAGGACTCTGGGATCATGACCTGAGCCGAAGGCAGATGCTTAACCGACAGCCCCCCAGCACCCCATGCCAGGCATTTTATCTACATTTTATTGATCATTATTAATCATGTTAATCATCAAGCACTGTGCAACATCCATCGTCTGCATTATCTCATGATGCTGGTGGGCTGCTGTTGCCATCTGACAAGTGAGGAAGTCAAGGCACAGAAGGCTGTGTCCCTCCCCGAAGGTCACAGATGTGGCAGGGCAGGGCAGAGGGAGGGCAGAGGGCAGGGCAGGCCTTCAAATTCACATCACCTAGATCATCAAATGTAGTCGTTAGGAGACTGGATGCCAGAGCCTGACTGCTTGGGCTCCAGCAGAGCTGACCCCAGGAGCTGCTGTGAGCGGTAAATGTGTCACTAGGTGTAACTTGTGTCACCTGGGACCTGGTGCACACTGTGCTCTCCGTCTGTGTCAGCCACTACCCTGCCAGGCTCCTCCTGACTCCAAGGCCCCAGCACACCTTTACTCCACATAGAAATCCCAGAAACACGTGTGACTTTATGAAGAGCCAAATGCAGCCTCATAGAGAAAAATATGTCCATTTTATTGAGCACAACACCAAACATGAAGCTGGAGGGGGCAGGGGTACAAGAAAACGAGGGAGGGACAAAAATAATGCCTCTGATTTTCCGGGAGAGAAAAAAGAGCAGAAGCAGAATGAGAATTCCCAGCGGAAATGAAAACAGTCAACTTCCAACTTTTACTTAATCGGGTGTGGGTGAGGCATCTGGCCAGGATAAGAATTACTCAGAGTCCCTAATCACTGCTTGCTTGCTTTTCATCTGGAAGGCTGCGGTACTGCTTTGGGCCTGGGGCAGGGAGGGAGGTGTGCTGGGCTAGTGGGAGCTAATCATGGAGTCCAGGACCAGAACTTGAGCACTCCTAGGCAGACCAGGGAGCCCCCAGTCATTCATGCAGATGAGTAAGCCGCTACATTAATGAGCCCGTGCTGGCCATGGCCATCAAGGCCTTGAGGCAGGAGCGTGTGCTGAGCAGGAGTCTGGGTCAAGGCTCCATATGGCTTTGCTCGGAGGAGGTGACATAGCCAGGCCCGCCCAGGAAGCTTTTCATCACAAATGACACAGACCCAGGCGAGAGCTACCTGGTTCACTGCACAGAGCCACGGCACAGAGGGTGTGGGGTGCAGAGCAGGCACATCAGGGAGACCTGGAAGTGGGTGGCTGCCTGCTCCTCGGGCCCACAGCTTCAAGGAGGCCTCCGCGCCTTGGGGGCCTGCTCCTGGGCCTTCTGGGAGGGTCTGCCCCAGGCGGGCCGGCCGCAGCCTGCTCCTTCTCCCTGTCGGCTCCTCCTGCCAGGCCCTGCTCCGCCCACTCCGCCTTCCTCCCACTGCAGGGTGGACGCCAGGCTGGGAAGGCAGAGAAGAGTTGCATGTCTCTCCTGTGGAGGAAAGGGGTTCATGGTGGGGGTGGGCCTGTGGCTTCCGGTGCCCCCCAGACTGGTTCATTCAGACCGTGATGGGGCTGGCCTTCTGGGACAGCAGCTCTCCCTGAGCCCCCTGCCCTGGCCCTCCCACCTGCATCGCCTCACCTGAAAATCTGCACAGGTGTGGGCTCCAAGATCACATAATGAGACAGACTCCAGTCTGCCCTGCCCGGCAGTGGGCGCCGCCCCCCGCTTTCACCGGCACCGTGACTTCTGATTTGTAGTTCCTGGAGAGCAAAGGAGGGGGGACTGTGAAGTACTGGGGGAAGGGAGAAGAGCTGGGGGACCCTCGGTGCCTTTGGCCTCTACTCAGCCCTTCCTCCCTCAGGCTCACAAGGTACAAGCCCTTGCAGAGAGGATCAAGATGACAAGAAAGCCGCACTTTTCCCCCCAAAACACAATGGTTGTGAAAACTCAAGAAACTGAGTGCCCACCACTGACACGTACACAGTTTTCTATAGGCATTTATAATTCCCATGCTTCACTTAACTCCTAAGCAGTTTTGTGAGGTGCACTGAGCAGGTGAGCGCGATCTTACAGAAGAGCAAACCAGAGACGAAGACATCTGCTCGTCCGTCCGCAGCCACACAGCCAGCCGAAGGGACAGGGCTGGGGGCATTTCCCTCGCCCCGGACCCAGAGCCTTTCCCACCCTGCAAAGCCGTCTCCCTTGGGCCTCAGCCCCGGTGCCTGAGCAGGGCAAGGCCTCTGTCTTTGGCTGAAGGTACGTACTGTTTCTTGTGGGCTTTTCTGAGGAGCGTGGGCTCGGAGCAGTAGGAGGACTTCCCTTTGCTCCCGACGCTCAGGCAGCTGGAGCAGCAGCCACAGGGCCCGGCGGCCAGGGGCCCCTGCTGCATGGGCACCAGCCTGCTGCTGATGCGGAGCGAGCCGTTGGCCAGGCAGTTAAGGGACCTGCCCCCAGGGGCCGTGGGCCCGGCGCCGTGCTGGCGGGGCAGCCGTGTCAGGGCAGGAGGGGCTGCACTCTGGTCCAGGGCCGGGGCCTCGGTGACGGTGAACTCAGAGGAGCTGGGTCTCGAGGCTTCTGAGGCTGGGGTGCTGGGTGGCCTGTTCTCCACCTCCGGGCGGAGGCCTGGGCTGTGCAGGTTCATGTGCAGCTTCCTCATGTGGTGGACCACGGCGGCTGCGTTGAAGGCTTGCTGAGGAGACACCAGAGCAGCCTCTGACCTGCTCCATTCTTGGAAGGCCACGGGGCTCAAGCTTTCCTTCTGCCTGGCCGCCGTGGCCTCTTGAAACTGACATGCCCCCGTCTCACTTCAGAAAGGGGTCCGGGGAGGCCCAGCCTGCCGGGAAGCCTCAGGGAAAGCCCCCATGCCAGCCCCGCCCCCAGCTCAGCCTCCCGGGACCCAGAAGGACCCACCTGCCACCTGCAAAGGGCAACTTACCCTCCACTTGCTCTTGGCAAAGTTCTTCTGGATCTGGAGACTGACTGATGGGTAGATGTCCCGGTGCAGGGCTGTGTTTCCATCAATCCTATGGGGGTAGAAGGGCCATTTGGCTCACGGGGGCTGTGGGAACCCAGACAGGGCTTGGGAGTGGGGCTGTGCTTGCAGATCCTGGTTAAGTCAAGTGCAGTGCCTCAGGAGAAGGGTGGTCCACGGCAGGAATGCGCTGGGACCAGGGCTCCTCTGTCCCCCTGCACAGGTCATTATGGGCTCCATGTTTGGCAAAACCAAAGTCTTGCTTTCTAGTAGTGTGGGCAAACTGTGACCTGTGGGCCAGATCTATCCACAGGCTGCACCTAGGTTTCACCGGGATACACACACGCCCATTCATCCAAGTGTGAGCGATGGCTGCTTCCATGCTACAGGGGCAGACCGAGTCACGGCCATATAAATGGAATGGCCAGCTAAGCCTAAATAAATATAGATACTTATTTTAAATAAATATAAATACTTATTTTCTGGCTTCTTACAGAAAGGGCTTTCTGACCCCTGTGTCAGAGGGTGCTTGGGTTGTCACTACTTTTAGTTCAAAACTTTCCTCAGAACACACCTCCTCCTGGAAGTTTTCCTCAGTGAGGCCACCCGATACAGGCTGCCTTCCTCCTGGTCATCCATCGCTACATGTTCCTCAGATACTTGCCATACATGGCCCAGGGACACAGAGAAGTAACAGATGGGACCCTCATCCCTGGGGCTTTCCAGTGGAGCTGTGGAAACTTGTTCCATGCCATGAACCTGAGTAATTCAC
Organism: Spilogale gracilis; assembly: GCA_004023965.1. Classification (NCBI taxonomy): domain Eukaryota; kingdom Metazoa; phylum Chordata; class Mammalia; order Carnivora; family Mephitidae; genus Spilogale; species Spilogale gracilis. Next base: position 31,710 of record PITA01014453.1, on the reverse strand, counting down.
GGTAAGCGGTGTAATTGCTAGAGAGGGGTAAGGAGGTGTGCCTATGCTGCAGGACCCTGGGCTTTCAGGGCAGAGTAGAAACTGCTCTGGATCCTGAGGGATGCATGTACAAGGCAAGAGGCCGGACGTTCTAGGTGGTGAAGATGGTGTGACCCAAGGTGTAGGTTGGAAAGAGCTTGGGCTAGGGAGTATGGGAGGGCAGGAAGAACAATAGAACTTTGAGGCTTTCTGGAACAGAGAATGTGTGTTGGGACTTTGGGGAAATCCAGGTGGAGGTGAAGGGTCAGGCCAGATTAGGGAACACATGAAATGGCAGAGGAATCTAGGCTTGCTGTGGTAGGAGGTGGGGAGCTATTATGGGCCTTGAGCAGGGGTATGGCATGAACAAAAATGCTGTAAGGTTTATGTGCTCACTTACTGACTGGTTGCTTTGGGATTCCTCACTCATCCCCTCACTTAGAGCAGGTTTTGACTCCACAAGGAGACGACACTCTTAAGGACAGGGCAGTGCTGCCTATTCCTGGGGGCTTTTGAGTAGCTAGTACTAAGTATTGCACCCTGGTACTGGTGACAGTGCCTGGCTGCATCTGTCTCCTGCCCTTGACTAGGTGACACGGCGGCCACTCCTGGGTCAGAAGCCACTTCCGTAAATGCTGTCTGCCTCTCTAGCTGGTCCTGACACAGCCGCCTTGCTTCTTGCGTGCTGCAAGAGTAGAGAGCTCAGGGCAAGCCAATTCTTGGGAAACACCACGTGGATGAGTCATCGTGGTATCTGGGGAACCACCAGGCTTGGGTCCAGAGCCCACCCCATCCTCACTCACCAGGGGTGCCTCAAGGCCTTCTCGCAGGTGTACCGTTCATTCGGGTCCTTCTCCAGCAGGTGGCAGATAAAATCCTTGGCTAAGGGGAGCAATCAGAGACACAGCTAGGGACCAGGTTTCATGACTGATGGAAAATCACTTCCGGCCTGGTGGGTGGCAGTGAATGCATCTTTAGCTAATCTTTCAAAGACGCAATTTTAAGAGTCTTAAAAGAGAGAGAAAAAAATCCAAACCACTTAACAACAACCCACCACAAACCAGCAAAGGGAGGCTCTATGTGGCCTCACCCACACAGCCCTGCAGATAGCTCTTATATATATATATTATATATAGCTCTTATCACAGGGCCCCACCGTGCCTGCAAGCCATGGCTGTATGCGTCTGTACCACCCAGGCACCGGCAGCCCACGTGAGTGCTGCCGCGCCCGCCTCTCATCTCCACTTCGTGGACTCAGTGTAATGACTACCTTCTCTCACACACGCAGACATTGCAGGCTCTCAGTCTGGATATACAATAAAGGCAAAACTCGCCTTGGTTTTGCCACTTGTGCCTGGAACACTCCCTTATGCAGGCTCTTCCCACCCTGTCCCCTCATCTAAACTCCCCACCCCCAGCATCCTGTGGTTCTGTCTCCAGGAAAACAAAAGCATGAACCTGAGATGCGAATAATTTATTTGGCCTTTAAGCCAGATGAAGATTTCTCCACTCTCCTTGGCAGCCTGTTCTAGAAGATTCCCTGGGGACTTTGAAGAGCCAGAACTGTCATCTGCTGTTAAGCTCTTTTCTCCTGGCAGCCTTTGCCTTGAGCCTATTATCTTGTCCTTCACACCTGCTAGCCTTACCTGACTCAGAAATGTCATCCCAGAATGGAGACTCAAATTCATAGTAGCCCTCCTTGATCTTCTCGAAAAGCTTTGACTCTGTTTCTTCATAGAAGGGGGGATACCCACACAACCTGCAGTGAAACAGGAAGGAGTTATGCTGCTAAACGACCCCAGTCTCCCTGGGGCAGCCTCTCCCTTTTGCCCAGCCTCTGCTGCAGATCACAGGCAGGAAAACAGGACCCCCAACCCACAATAAGAACAGGACATGGATCTGCCTGATTCTGGAAAGATGCAGTCCCCGTCAAGTGTTTATGCAGGAGCCAAAGCTCGGAAGAGGCAACTCTGGAAGGCCTCTTTGTGCATTATTCCTCCCAGACCCCCACTGCCTCTCCTATACCTCCTTGACACTTAGAGGATGTATAAAACAACTTTAAGAGAGATGACAGAATGCTTGAATGTACGCTTCGTGAGGAATTTTTTAGGCTATTTGTTCTTTATTCTTTAGTACCTAAACCAGTGATTAGCATAGTATAGACTGTCAGTGAATATTTGTTGAGTACACCAATGAATGAGAGTAGTTATTCAACATAAGCTTAGTAGAGAAAGAACTGAGTTCCTACTAAGGAATAAATACAGAGTTTCCTTAAGAGCACAGTCTGCTATAGACGAGGTGGGATGGTGGGGAAGGGGTGATGAGTAGGTCTGTAAAGGAAAGGCCAAGAGTATGTGGACAGTATGACCAGGTTCGCTCAGGCCATCGTTTTGCCTGAGGCAGACTCTCCTGGAGAGAAATCTGAGGCGCGAACATTGTGCCCACTTGGCCTCCAAGCTTGGCCTGGCCTCTCATTTCTTCACTGCTCATTCCATAGAGGACTCAACACAGTTATAGAGAGTAAATGGGAGTGGGGTGCAGAAAGACAGAGTACCATATGGCTGAACAGTGGGTTCACCCTGAGCCGTGTTTTAATAATCTGGTGGAGACCAGGACGGAAACTTCTGGAGTTGTGTGTGTGGTGTGTGTGTGTGTGTGTGTGTGTGTGTGTGTGTGTGTGCGCGCGCGCACGCGTGCACGCGTGCACACATGCTCGCACATGTGTACATGCACATGCTTTGAGGGGGATGTTGTTCCAGGAGCTAAGACAGGGGAGGAGAAGAAAAGGATAAGCAGGTTCTGAGATTTCCCAGGAACTGAGCCAATGCCAGCTTCTACTCACAATATGTAAGTGATGACGCCAATGGACCAGCAATCCACAGCCTTGCTGTAGGGTTTCTGGGCCAACACTTCTGGAGCTGCAACAAACCAAAGGCACAGTCAGGATGGGGACAAGAAGAGAGGGCTGAGGAATGGGGATCTAAAGTCAGGAAGAGGAGTAGAGAAACAGAGTAGGAAAGCTCTCGGGTTGGCAGTGTTTCTGTGGGAATGAAAACTTTCCTAGGGCAGAAACTGTGACTGTCCCATCAAACTGAACCTTCTTCCATCAGCCTGGAAGTTTCCCAAGACAGGGTCTATGACTGAGGGTCTCCAGGGCCACATCTCTCTCATCAGACTGAGTAGTCTTGGAAGGCAGGTCTATGTCTCCCCAGGCAGATAGTGTCTTCCAGGGCCGGGGCCATGTGTCTCTGCTCAGATGGGGACATATGTGAAGTGGGGGCAGTCTCTCCCCTATACTGGGATCTCCCTGAAGGAAGAGACAGAGTCTTCCACAGTAAATGCGGAACTCTTAGAGGGAAGTGATAACTGTCCCATCCTTCTAAGGTACTTTCTGCTGTATCAGATTGAGAGCTCCATGAGAAAATAAGCCATGTCTTCCCCTGACTGGGATGGTAGAGAGCAACCTTCTGTATATATCCCAGATACCGGGACTTTGTACTCGGTGGGACTCAATACTTACTGAATGACCTCTCTTTGAGGGTGAGAGCAGAGATTTCCTCTATTATGTTAGAGGTCTCCTTTCTATGTCCCATCCTCAAACAAGTGATGAGTGGCAAAGAGGGAAGGGGCAGGAGGGGATGCTTTGAGTATTGGCTTTCTCTCTATGGATCTCAGGAATACCTTCACTTAGACTTGCCTGCTTTTATTTTTTTGAGGATCTTCAAAGTCTCCTGTTTAACAGGCAGGAGGCCCCACCACTACCAGCTTCCTAGGGTGTCTCTTTGGGAATGTATTTAGGGGGACATGCCTGGGTTCCTCAGATTCAGACTCAACACTATGCCTCCAGGATACTAACAACTGGGGCACTGAGGTCTCCTCTGGAAGTGGGAGAAAGGAAAAGGGGTGCCTAGTGTCAGTCCCTTGGCAATCTAACCATGTCTGGTTTTGTGCTCTCGTCTCTGCTCCTTGTCTAGCCAGAAAGACAAAGGTGGGAAGTCTGTCCACAAAAATGAGAGTCAAGTATAGGCAGGGGGCAGTGGGAAGGCCTCAGGGATAAGCTGTCTCTAAAGATGCAGGGTTTGTGAGCAGGAGAGATAGTTCCAGAGATACATGGGTCTACCCTAAACTTCACAGTGAATACTTTACTTGGATTGTCCTTGAGATTGAACCCTGTCTCCCCATAACCACCCTTCTCTGTTAAATAATATTCATGAGGTTGAACACAGCCAACTGTCAACCTTCCTCCTCCCCCCAGACTCACCCACATAGCCTGGGGTCCCACAGGCAGTGGACATGACGCCATTCTGTTCCATCTTGGACAGACCAAAGTCTGTGATCATGATCTTAGAGTTCTCTTCAGGGGTTAGGTACAGCAGGTTTTCAGGCTGTGGGAGAAGAGAGGTATCATGCAATGCAGGGTATAACCATCTGAAATGCAGATTTCTTTTCCTGTCCTGATATATAATTTCTTAGAAGCTGTGCTCTGGGCGCCTGACTTCGCAGTCAGGCTCATCTCCCCCAGCTCTCTCCTCCTTCCTCCTACCTGAAGCCCCCCACTATGTTTCCAAGCACTGTATTTCACTTAACGGCCCTCATGTTGCTCAGCTTTATAGTGGTACTATTCCTACCCTCCTCGCATCCCCTACTGCCCTAAGACTGTTTGTTTTTTGAGGGAAGCAGACAACAGTTAATTGTCTCTGATCTCTCTAAAGTCTAGTACATGCCTGATGCAATGCTGACTGCCTGGTAAGTATTTCTTACATTTGATTTGACTGGGGCTAGGTTCAAGAAACATGTGGATTATCTTGGTATCCTTCTAGGGTGAGGCCTAGTGAAAAATTCGGGAAAAGACTGAGATGAAAATTAGCAATAATTGTTCAGTCATTTAAGTTTTGTTTAAGGAATCTGAGGGAAGAAGGGACCTTAGGAGTCCACTGGTCCAACCCTCTCATTCTGCACAGTGTTGGCTGCCCATCACCAAGGCAGCTTCCTAAAGGGTCATTCTCTGGTTCCCACTGAGGGCTCCCACTTGGGCACCTTTAAGTCTCTGTGGACGATGCCATTCTCGTGGAGGTATTTCACTGCTGACAGGACCTGCTGGATCACCAAGCTGGCATCCTTCTCTGTGTAGACGCCCCGCTCCAAGATCCGGTCAAAGAGTTCCCCGCCAGAAACACTGTGGGCACAGGGGCAAGCGCAGGAGTCCGGGTCTTACTTCAGGTCAAAGGGACATAGTGTGTTTCCTCTGTAGCCATAAAGACACAGCTGTGGTAGAAGAGGCAGGGGCCCATGGCCTGGGCAGGGTGGTCTACTTTAGTCTGAGAATACCTCCTTTGGGTGCTAGGATGGAATCAGGAGGGAGTCATTCCTTTGGGCCAATCGTTGCTCCCTCCCTGGACCCTTTCTCAAAATACAAAATGCTCCCGCATAGAATCCAGCAAGGAGCCAAGAATCCCTTCGTGGGCACATTCTTAGCTGCCTACTCTCCTGGTCTAGGACCCAGGGAATCATGAGGAAGAGGAGAGGTGAGACTGAAATCAGACCAAGGCAGGAAAGAGAAGGTGGGCAAATGAGACCAAGTGTGCGTGTGTCTGGATTTCTCTCCTCATGGTGGAAAGCGGGCTCCCTCAAGCCAGAATCACGGGCAAGCTGCAGCAGAATCTGCAGACTCCAGGGGTATGACATCTTAGGGTTCAGGGGCTTTAAGGTCCAGTCTGGCCCCGTCTCTTGAATGCCACCTATGCGGCTTTTGCCAACAAGTTCTGCAGCCCACACTGGAACACCTCCGAGGGAGACCCCGCACTGCCTCCCAAAGAAGACTGCTTTATCTTTCACCACCTTCTCAGTATTTCTCTATATTACGGTGGGACCCACTCCTTGCAGTTTCTACCAGTGGACACCACGTCCTCCCACTGGGGCCACGCAGAACAAGAATACTATCCCTTCACAGGAATCGCTTCCAGTATGTGAAGGCAGGGAATGCTCAGCGGAGGCCCTCTCTGGAGCAAGCAGTTCGGCCTGTGTCAACCATGGACCAGGGTTTCCAGTTCTGTCACGGTCCTGGCCCCCTTTTCACTGTTCTGGGACACAGGCTATGGACATGCACACGCGACAGGACCGAGTAGTAACAAGGAAGGCGAATTTATCAAGAGGCACACCACCCTACTCCTTTTGTTTTCATCCCAAAGCTCTGGGCACTGCCATAGGAGCTAGAGGCCCAGGAGAAAGATGGTCTTTATGTACAAGGAGGAATTCCTGACTTGGAGCAGCCTGGGTCCTAGAGCTGGTGTTCTCGTTGGCTCTGCCACTCTATAGGGACGCCTAAATCTGCTTGCTTCGCTGCCTCCCCTTTGCTGTCTAAATGTGGATAATCCTGTTGAACTGGCCTCATTAAAGTGCCACGTGGTCCCTGCTCATTTGTTAGTTCTGCACCCCCCCACCTCAGTCGCTTGACCACCTGCTCCCTCTTTCACTCGCCTCAGATGAGCCGAGGAGTTGACAGGCCCGAGTTAGCTCGTTTGAGTATCTGAGGAATCAGCCTGTCAGTCAAAAATATTGCATCTCGCTACAGAGATTGTAGAGTGGGGTGTGCATGTGTGTGTGTGTGTGTGTGTACTTTATAAATAAAAGTTTCTCTGGGTCAAAGGCTGAGCCCTCAGGGGCACCAACCAATCCCTACAGCATTCACTCTCAGGTGGAGCTCCTATTTATATGTGACAATGACGTGGAGACTTTTCTAGTGAGGAGCCATTTCTGTCCCACAGATGCGCACACATGACCACAGCTTGTTTTTAATGCTGGATGGATCTGTTTTGAGAAGGTTGTTTCTTTAAATATCAGATTGAAATCTATGTAACTGTGGTTTATAATCCCACAGTAATTTTACCCTGGAGTGGCATTAAGACATTTATTTTTATTTCTTTTTTAAAGATCTATTTATTTACTAGAGAGAAAGAGAGAGAGAGAGAGAGAGAGAGAGAGAGAGAGAGAGAGAGAGGGAGAGAGAGAGAGAGAGAGAGTGCATGAGCAAACAGGGGGAGGAGTAGAAGGGGAGGTAGAGAATCCTCAAGCAGACTCCCTGCTGAGCATGGATCCCAGTGAGGGGCCCTGCCTGATCCCAGGACCCCGAGATCATGAGCTGAAATGAAGAGTCATCTGCTTAGCTGACTTGAGCCACCCAGGCACCCTGTCATTAAGACATTCAATATTCAGTGTGATGGACACAGACAGACTGGTCAAAACAAACTCTAGCCATGGTGCCAGAGAAGGGTTCTGGAGGTCCCCTGTCACGCTAGGCATCATCCCTTCAACCGTGGGGTTGTGGGAAGGTCCAGAAAGTCTGAGGGGAGTGGCTGGGACGGCAGGGGAAGATGGATGGGTTGGAGTCACAGCTATTTGCTGACTTGAAGAAAATATTTTTTAACAACTGGTAAAGCTGTACTGGGACAGACCATCTCAATAATGAGTTTAGATTTACCCCTCAGTCCACACAGAACATTTGCGACCAGAAGCATACTTATCCTGGGAGAACTCTTGGCATTTGAGAGCCGCTTGAGCTAATTTTTGATCTTTTCTTTTGAATCACCATATTCCCCTCACCCTCGAGGAGCAGCCTCCTCTAGGCCCCCTAGGCCCCCTCGGCCCCCAGGACATCTGTGGAGGAAGTGGGTCACCTTTCACTTACAGCTGCATGACTAGATAGTAGTGAGTGGTGCTCTCGTAGATGTCCTCTAGGGTCACGATGTTTTCATGCTTGATCCTGGGGGAAAGTAAGGTTCATGGTGAGTGGCATGTGGTTTAGGTGGTTCAGACAATGAAAGGACACCCAGCCCACCAGACTTTTATTTTTGTTAGAGACTTCTGATGACATGTTTAGGATGAGCGGATCCTGTGAAGCCTTCCTAATAAATAAGCAGTCATAAAGAAATCCTAGAGAAAAGATCCCAGGGTGGTATTCAATCCATATTTTTGAACAGATCATTGATCATCCTGCCTTCAGGGAACCAGAAATCTCTTTAGATTTTACCAAAAGAGAAAGTTAAAAGAACTGAAGAAGGCTAAGAACACACCCCAAATGACATTATTTTACAGAATGGGTATCCAGATCTCCTTCAGAACCATCCTTGAAGAAAGTGTACTGCAACAGAAGAAAATCAGGTCAGCTAAGCCTCCTCATGGGTAACAACGGAAGGAGCATTGCAAGATTATTATTCCAGAATACTGTGAGGAACAAGGTAGGTGTTGATTTCTGGGGTCAGTTCTGTGGGATGTTTTGGATCAAACAGGGGCTCTTTTGTCCCTCAGGAGACATTTGGCAACCTCTAGAGACATTTTTGTTGTTGTGACTGGGATGGAGTAGGAACTACTGGCATCTGGTGAGTAGAGGCAGGAATGCTGGTAAACATCCTACAATGCACACAGAGTAACCCCCCAACCCAATAAAGAATGATCTCATCTAATCTGTCAATAGCACTGTGTTCAGGAAAATTTGCTCTAGATTCCCTCTGCTTGGGATTACTCAGGGGCCAAGGCGAGCAGAACAATCATATTAACTGGGGAGCTTAGCTTCCTAGGCAGCAATCGTATGCATGCCTGTCCAGGAGGAACATTTCTAGAAAGTTTAACTTATAGCCATGCAGCACAGGGGTCCAGAACCCGGACTCAAGGTCACTTGGGCTTGAGTGTGGATCTGGCTGAGGTACTTGTGAACTGGGTGACTGTGGCTGGCTTTCTCAAATCTTCTAAGTCCCACTTTTTGGGTTTGTAAAGTACATCTCTCTCATAGGGTTATATCAGGATGAAAAGAGATAGTGCATGTAAAATGCTTGGTAGAGTGCCTGGGGAATAGCAAACACATAATAAACAGTAGCTATCAAGTTTAATTTCTAAAAATATAGACCTTTTACAGTGATTACCTGATGGATTCAACCATACTCACTAGCTGACAGTGCTAGGATTAGTTTATCAATGGTTCATTTCCTGAACAAATATTGACTGAGCATCTATGCTTTTAGGGACTAATGATGAATGCGATGGTAAGAAGGACCACCATAGTCCTTGCTCCCAATGAGTCTGCAGTCTATCCCTGCTCTCATCTCTCTGGAGCCCAAACGGTTATCTCCAGCATCCTCCACATAGTGACCACATAGGGAATACATAGATTTAATATGTTCCAGCAAATGTCTTTTGATTTCCTCCAAGCCTACACATTCTTTTGGTTTTCTTTCCCAAGCAATGATATTACTATCCACTGAATTGCTCAATATTAGCTTCATTTTTAAAAATAGATTTATTTATTTGAGAGAGAGAGTGAACAAGCAGGGGTGGGATGGACAGAGGCAGACAGAAGCTCAAGCAGACTCCATACTGAGCACAGAGCCCAACATGGGGCTCGATCCCACAACCCATGAGACCATGACCTGCCAAGATCAAGAGTCAGATGCTTCATCAACTGAGCCACGCAGGTGCCCCTCCGTATCATTTTTAAAACCTTTCTCTTTTATACTCTTACCAGCTTACCCAAACCCAGTCACTTCTCTCTCTTGAATCCAGTCTTCCTGCTGCCACATGATCCTGCTATTACCTTCGCTTGTATCCTCATCTCTTGCTGAGATTATTGAGGAAGTCTTAAAATTGGTCTCCCAGCCTCTAGGCTCTAATCAAATCTATCTTCCATCATCCTTAAGCGGGATGGCTCTAAAATAGAAATCTGATCATGTGATTCCTTCCTTAAAGTCCTTTGATGACTTTTCTTTGCCCGGAGAATAAAGTCAGTACTCTTTATCATGGTATCCAAGACCCGTCATGATCAGTCTCATTCAGTTTCATCTCCTGCCCCTTGATGGTCTGCCCTCTAAACTCAGGGGTTCCCTAACATCCTCTGCACTTTCATAATTCTATGTTAACCTTACTCTCCGCCTGAACTCCCTTTCTGCATTGCCTTTCCTGTCTCCATCAAATTCTACTCATCTATCAGGGTTTATTTTCTTTGAAAATATACCTAATACCCCATACTCATAAAAACACACATGTGGGCAAAATGAATCTCTGTCTTCTCCAGACTTCACCTTTTCTGCTTAACGTTGGTTCATGTTCAGTGGGATTCAAGTTTTTTATGGGCATTTCTGTCCATGCCCAGAAAATGTGAGCTCCTGAAGGTAAGGAATTTTGTCAGCCTTATTCTTGTGTTCCTGATGCCCAGTACACTTTTGGCATACCATGGGTGTACCACAAGGCTTTACTATATGGGTCCTGCTGTTACCATTTGATGGTTTGTTAGTGTGGCCTCTGATGTGATGGCTGGTGCTGAACCTACATTTGCTTTGGTACAATTCAGGCTAACTTCCAAACCTTTTTCTGCTTTCTTAATTACTGATTTTTCCTGGTATTGGCCTTAATTGATTTTTGTCCCTTCAAGCTACTGTCTGGTATACACAGCTCTGTTGCTAGTTGGGTTTGCTAGTCAATTTGCTGTACGCCTTTCCCATCCCTGCCCAAAATCAGCCAAGACACCTGTCTGGCTAAACATAGCTGACCGATCAAATGAACCCACCATCAATGCCATCAAAGGGAGCAATGCCTTTCGGTGCAGAAATCCAGCTTCAGTCCTTCTGGGAGGTAATTTGTGAAGGAAACGTGATCCCACAGTTGTACCCGGCCAACTAGGACCCACTCACCTTTTCAACACGGCAATCTCATTCTCCAGACTGCTGTCCCGGAAGGCAGGTGACTTCTTGATGCACTTCAGGGCGAAGAGCTTCCCAGTCAGCCTTTGCTTCACCAGGAAAACTTCTGAAAAAGCTCCTCTAAGTAGAAGACACCAAGAGATAACAATTAGTACCGGCTGGCTAGAGAACACTGTCAGAGGCAAAACCAAGAGATAGGTGAAGGAAGGTGTGGCTGGTAATGAGTTCCTGTTGTTACTGTGGGTACCTATATGACAAGCCCTGGGTCCTTTCTTTGGAGAAGAAAACGATTCTACCACAGACTCAGAGACTAGCCGGGTGCTATTTCCTGATCCTATAATCTGGGAAGGACATCCAAGGACAAGACTGTGTTACGGAGAAACTTCCATTTGGCTCACCCACTAAAGAGGAGCCATTGCAGAGAAAATTTACTTTGCTTCTTCTAGCACACTGGAGTGTGGCACACAGGAGCGGCAGCTGGAGGCAGCCCTGGGGACAGGGCTCACGCAGGGATGGGAAAAACTCCAGTCTCTTGGTTTTTTTGATAGTGATAATTACCCTGAACGCACGATCAGAGCCTAAGGGAGCTGGGCACCCTCTCATTCAGTAGTATCTGTGAGAACGAAAGACAGGACCCCAGCAGCTCTGGGCAAGTTTTCTGAAGATGGAGAGGACAGAATCCGATGGAAACACAGGGTAGGATTCCAGATTATAGCCTTCGGACCTCTGAGACCAGGCTGTTGGATCTGTAGTCAGCTGGCCGCGGGTGCTGGACCCAGGTGCCCAGGAGGACCTCAGGTTTCCGGGTGACAAGTCCCCTAACTTCTATAAAGCCAGTTTCTTGATCTGAAAAGAGGGCATGTCAAGGGTAGCCAATTCACAGGGTGGTTTAGAAGAGTAAATGAATTAACATATGTAAAGTGCTTAAAAGCACTGCCGACACTTGTTAAACCGTGTATGTCAGACACTTGCTGTTATTACTGTTATTATTTCACACCATCAGGGAGGACACCTGGTAGTGACAAGAGGCCATAGCATGTGAGGGAGGAAACAGCTGAGCCATCCTTTCCCCAGCCATCTGGGGATTCTAGAATGGAGGCCCAATAGAAGCGAAGCTTGTGTAAGGACTTGGAGAACCTGCATTAGAAAATGCTTGGTGTTGTAAAATAAAAAAAAAAGAAAAAAGAAAAAAGAAAATGCTTGGTGCTTCCTGGGTCTGAGCTTCCTGTTTCCCCCAGCTGCACTCAAATTGAGTTAATCAGAGCCTTCAGAGCCTGCTCTATTTAGTCCTCCATTCCTTCACTCATCCCTCCAATCAAGATTTATTGAGCACCTACTGAGTCAGACACTGGAGATAAAAAGGTGTTTCTACTCTTAAGAGGCCTGTAGACAAGTGAATACAGACAAATGAGCCATTAGGATTTGATTTGAAAATGTTATTAGGCATTCAGTGAATGCTTGTTCAGCTGATGGACCCTCTCTGTGTTAAGCACTCAGATGTGTGTCAGTCTAGCTTAGAGTCTGGTGTGTGAGATGGACACATACAGAGAAGCGGGGGTGTGATGAGACCACAGACATGAACACTGAAGACAGGATCTCTGTTCTGGTCCACGATCTAGCAGATGCCTGTCACCTTGGACCCACTGGACATCTTCATACAAAAATTATTACAACACACCCCCTCCCCACCCCGGCAGACAGCAAGCTGGACAAAAGGGCACTTTTTCCCTCTTGTGTACAATGCAGTTACTTAGAGTAGCTAAGAAGTATATAATTCCTGGCCTTCAGACTTAAGAGCACCCCGAACCCCATTTTAAGGGGTGAATGGGAGTTAGCCTACTGAAGCGCTGGAAGGGATGTCTCGGGTGGGGCTGAGAAGGAAGTCCAAGGAAAAGCACAGAGGTGCAGGATAGCAGGTAGGGACGGGGCTACTGGGGCCCAGCACCATTTGTGAACTTAGAGACAGGGAACAAGGGGAGATGAATGTGCAGGAAAACGCGGTCCTCCGCCTGATCACATATGGAAAAAGCTCAAGAAATGTGTGATGGATGGCTGGATGGAAGGCTGGAAGGCCGGATGTGTGAAAAGTCTGGCCTGGGATTAGCTGTGTGTTCCACTCATCTTCAGATCCCCTCTTTCCCTATTGTGAAAGAAGAGAGGCGAACCACACAGCCTTCAAGATTCCTGCCGGCTGTGACCTTCTGGGACCCACCTTCAGAGCCTCCCCTTCACCTGCACACATGGGTGTCCCCCCAATTTCAAAGCTGACACCCACCCTGGGTCCTCTTGTGGAATGAGATCAAATTGAGGTCCTCGGGGGGGTGCAATTTACATCACAGTGTGTGTAAACGGTGCCACTGGAGCTGTGCAGTGTTGTGGCAACTTGAAATGGTGTTATTGCTCTTCTGCCTCCCGTTGCTTTGTATAGTGTGTGTGTATGTGGGTGTGTATAGTGTGTGTGTGGCGTGTGTGTATGTGTGTGGTGTGCGTGTATATGTGTGTGTGGCATGTATGCATATGTGCGCGTGTGCACGTGCATGTGGGGGGTGTGTATGTGTGTGGCGTGTGTATATGTGTGGCGTGTGTATATGTGTGTGCCATGGGTGTATATGCGTGTGTGTGGTGCGCGCACGTGTGGCGTGTGTGTGGCGTGTGTATATGTATGCGTGTGTGTGGCATGTGTGTATGTGTGTGACGTGTGTGCGTGGTGTGTATACGTGTGCACGTGTGTGGCATGTGTGCGTGGCGTGTATGCATATGTGTGCACATGTGTGTGACATGTGTGTATGTGTATGTCATGTGTGTGGCGTGTGTGTATGTGTGTGGCGTGTGTGGTGGGCCAGGGGAGAGCCATTACAAGACTGAATTGCTCCATCTGTCAGACAGGGGAGCAGAGGGAGCAGAGAGTTCGTTTTGAGCAGCGAAGGTTGCTGCCGTCAGAAAGCCAGACAGAGCCTCTGGAGCCAGGAGTGCCTTGTTGCCACAGAACTTGTCTGCGCCTCCTGCTGAGTAGCTCTCCCCTCTTGCTGGGAGCTGGGGAGGTGAGGGAGGTCTGAGGAGAAAAGCGCCCTCCTGTGCAGGGGAAGGAGGAGGACTGGCAGCTGGCTGACACGCCCCCTGCTCCGGGCTAGCTCCACCCAGTCTCCCTCCCTTCGGGCCCTGGAACTGTGGGTGACCTCTGGACAGAGCGAAAGCCTTCTCTCCCCGGTGGGTTGCTCCAGAAGAGCTGAGGGCGACAGAGAAGGAGCCTTCGTCCCAAGAGTCGGGGGCATTGTGCTCAGAGGAGTCTGCTCTGCCCACTGCTCCCTCACCGTCAGCTCCTCCCCTTAGGAACAACACGGGGTCTGCAGCCTGGGGTGGCCTGTCCCCCTCCTGGGCACCGCAGGGCTGCCCACTCTTTAGCTTTTGTTCAGCCCCAACTGCTGCAACAGTTGTCACCTGCCCCCTGTCTTGTCCCCTCAGTTCCCCAGATCAGTGCGGGGCTGGCTAGGTGACAGCCACTGAAAGCATGTAAGATAGAGATTCCTGGCTGCAGTCCTAGTTCCCCCAATCCCAGGGTGGTAGGTCTGGGACCAGGAGTCTCTATTTTTTTTTTAAGCTACCTAGGTTAAAATGTCACTAGGGAGTTGTTATTAACTCAATCTTGAGTGTGGCAATGCCATTGTGCATATAAAAAAAAGTGCCTTCATTTTTAGGAGACACAGACGGAAGGATTTTAAGGTGACATGTCATAAGGTTTGCAACTGTTTACCAAGAGTCCTGGGAAGTCGGTGTGAGTGTGTATGTGAGACAGATACAGTGAAATGTCAGCAACTGTTAATGAGGTGGCGGGGATATTGGGGTTCACTATACTATTATCTCACTTATTTAATTTAATTTAGGTATTTTCACAGTTGAAAGTTAGAGGGCTAAGCTCCCCCAGTGACTCTGATGTCCCTCCAAGGTCTAGGCCCTCTGTGACCCAGCAGCATGTGTCTGGCTTCTGCCAGTCCCCCAGCCCACATCTAAGCAGACCATACGTAAGCACCCGTCAACCCGGGCATTCTCCCCCCGTCTCTTGATTTTTGGGATTCTTAGCAAATCATTTCTGATTCATGCATGAATCTTGTCCCTCTCTCCTGCCAAAAACCCCCTCTCTAGCCACCCCCATCTTGGCAAGGGTCCTTGACGGAGGGCCAACGCTCTGATGACCAGCACCAGTGCCGAGATCCTCCTGGGGGGCTCAGAGCCCGCCACTTGCCTGGGCAGGGAGAGCTCTGGGGGGCCTTGTCTCGGGCCAGGCCTGGCTCCTCGGCATCTACACTGAAAGAACGGCCAGCTGTCACTGCCTGAGGTCACTGCCTCCTGGCCAAGGCAGAAGGAGCTAAACTTAGCCCAAGTTGGCTCAAGGGAAAGCTTGCTTGAATGGACAGCCCCTCACTTCCTGGGGCCCAATTAGCCCAGACTAATTAGCTGGCCAGCTGGGGTCCTGAGGCTACAGAGTCAGGGGCCTAGAGCCATTGGCAGCCTGTGTCAGAGCCTGCGCCGCCGTCCTAGAGGCGAGGCAGGACTGAGGGACAGTGAGCCCCAGACAGGCTGTCTCTGTCCCCTCCAGCCGTGTGATTGTTGTCAGCGGCAGGCACAGACATGCCAGAGGCTCGTAGGAGTTTGGACTATGGCGTGACTTTATTTTTCCAATATTCACTTAAATGCAGAGCAGAGAGGATGGCAGGGACTCTGGCGTGTGTTCCTGTCGGCTTTCTGGGTCCCAGAAGCCCCTTCTCCTCTGTCTACAGTAGACAGTGGGGTTGGCTGACCTGTTCATTGCCAGGGGAAATTTAGAAGTTGGAGGAGGAGGCCCAGGAAAGTTCTAGGGTCACTGAATCTCTGGAGGGCTCCAGAATGCCTCTTCCACAACACTAAGGCAAGAAGCCACAGGTTGTCCCAGACCCAGAAGCAGGCTCCCACGGGGTGGGCCAGGACATAGAGCCTAGGGAAAGGGCTGGTATTCCCTGGGGGCCCCAGCATATGAAACCAAGGTACTTTACTCTACCTCCCTCATCCTTTGAGCCGCTGAGATGATGTCCTAGCAGCCTCAGTCCCAGCTTGTCAGGGGCTGCCAGCCCAGAAGAAGTCTTTCTAGACCCTGCACGCCATGCCCCCCCAACCTAGTGCACAACCGCACCCTCCTGTCTCTCAGTCCCAGGACTCACGATCCCAGCACTTCCATGAAGATGAAGGTTTTCCGGATGTTGGTGGTCTGTTTCTTCCAGGAGCTGCAGTCATCTTCTTCCTTTCGACCCATCGTCTCCAGAGTTGAAGCTTTAGGGGATGCTTTGAGGAAGGGGAGAAAAGATCTGATCAGCTAATGTCTCAGACAAGATGAGAACAAATTGCAAAAGGAATAAAAAACACATCTTTCACATAATAACTAGAATGAAGGATTGGGAGCAAAGCCTGGGTAATGGGCAAAAATAAGACTATTCTTCCTACTTGCTGTTTAAAATTACTATAACAGGGACTCCTGGGTTGTTCAGTGGATTAAGCCTCTGCCTTTGGCTCAGGTCATGATCTCAGGGTCCTGGGATCGAGCACCGTGTTGCTGCCCTCCCACCCGGCACCAAGTGTGTGCTCTCTTAAAAAAAAAAATCCACAATTACTATAACAAATGTGTTGCATGTCTACTGCCTGTCCACTGTACTTGCTACACACTCAAGGAGCTGAGAGTCTAGTAGTGCAAAGTGCACTTCATACATATGTATTTAAGGGCAGTAACACACATGTATGGATTGATACATGAATATGCACCTGTTGAGCTATTGCCTGTTTCCAGGTGATGGCGAAGGTGTTGATTCAAACTACAGACTCAGCCTGACTTCTGTTACCACATGTTTTATCCATTCTCCTGCCTCCCCAGTCATGCTTACGCCTATCTCTCTCCTACCTGTTCTGGACCAAGTGAAAGACTGAGCGATGAATGAGCATCATTTCCTCCCAAACTCCCACAACATTGGCACAGTGCTGGAGAAATCGTTGAAGTCTGAACTGAATCTTGTCACGAGTTACCACATCCGTTCACCCAAGTCAGCACCTGTGACGCGCCAGGTGCTGGCTCAGTCACATGATGGTTCTGTCCTGGGACCGGCAGGCTCCAGGGGCCATGGAACGAGCAAGTAAAGTACCACGTACGCAGTGACCAAGTGTGGGAAAACCATGAACGAGTAAAACCTAGGCTTGCAAGAGGGGAAAATGGGGACAATCATCTTTAGATCAAGTCACGGAAGGCCCTACAGCAGGTCATATTTAAGCTGAGGTCGGAAGTCTGTGAAGGAGCCTGCCGCGCACGGAGTGTGTGAGGGAGCATTTTGGCAGTAGGAGTGAAATACAGGAGGTCAATGTGGGGGCGCGGCGGGAACGAAGCCTGAAGGGACGGAAGGGACGGTGTGGCTGGAACTGGGTGAACTCTGTATGACTCTGGGGGGTGAGTGGGCAGGGCAAAGCAGGCAGGGGACAGACCATCTAAGGCCTTATGGACTCTGCTAGAGATACTGGATTTTCTTCTAAGCGAGACTGCATACCATTGAAGGATTTTTGGCAGAGCACTTACACCATTGATGTTATGGAACTCACTCCAGCTGCTCTGTGAAGAATGGGGTGGGGGGGGTAAGAGCTGATCATGGAATGTGGGTGGGGGGGGACAGACATGCAGGAAGAAATGATGGTGGCTTGGATCATGGTAGTAGTGAGGGAGAGAAGAGGGGCTCAGGATATGTTCTGGAATTCTGATTATGTACGATACCACATGATGTGCCCACAGAGGGGTGAGAGGGGTCGAGCGTGGCTCTCATGTTTCGGGTAGGAGTACTGGGGGGATGGTGCCCTTAGTGAGGCAGTGAATACTCAAGAGAAACATGTTCTTGGAGGTCGTTGGGTGGTTTGGGGGGAATCGCTGTCCCTTTGGGCCCTCTCTGCCCTAACAGCCTCCACTACAAGCTGAAACTGGGTGTCTGGGAGGGTTGGGGGAACATTTCTGCCAACACTCTTTTCCCCATTCTCCTTGGACCTAGGAAGTAGGAAAATAGTCCAATGGCTGCATCTCTTGGGCATTGCCCCTCCTTCCCCATTAAAAAAAAATGCCTGTGGAATCCATGGAGTCTTCTACTAGCCTCAGCACAGAGAGAAAGTTTGTGTCTCCACAATTTAGCATTGGGTAAAGAGCGGAGTCAACCTGAGTTCAAATTCTACCGCTGCTAGTTACTACTTGAATGGCCTTAGGCCAAGTTTCTGACCTCTTTGAATCTATGAACTCATCTGTAAAATGGGGACAGAGCCCTCTATGGTCATGGTGCAGGTTAAATGAAATAGTGGGCACAGAGGCTCAGCACATTGTCTCACATGTATTATACAGCTATGACAGAGATAATATTCTGGGGGATACAAAATCTATGTAACCCCCACCTGGAGGACTCATGTCATGAGTAGTTTCTAAGGTATAGAGGGAAACTGCTTCTGCCTGCAGACACAGTGCAAGGCATAAGCACCTATGCGTAACAGGAACACGACATGAGTGAGGACCTTGCTGGGGAGGAGCAGGTGGAGACAGGCTCACAGTTTTGGTCTGAGCGGATCCTGGGAAGGAGACGGGGGGGTGGGGGGAGATGGGTGCACACATCTTTGCTTTCACCCACCCAGGAGTCGGGGAGATCGGTGACAAAGATGGATGGGCTTCTCGGGACCCTAGGGGTGGGGGGAGCCATAACTGGGGGGAGGTAGTCAGATTGCAACCATACTTAACAGGGTAGGAAGTAATCACGGGGCAGGCCTAGAGGGAGAAGGTGAGTGGGATGGGGTGGCATGACCTGCAGGATTCCAGAAGTTCTCCAAGGCCTGTAGGGGGCTGGAGCCTGCTGGTTCCAGAGCATGACAGCCGACTATGTGGGTCTCCCCAGCCGTGTGTTGAGCGGTCTCATGTTGTCAGCTTGAAATTGGCCATAGTGGGAGTACTGACACCATGGACACAGGCCACAATCAGGTTTTTCTCCTACTCATCCCTCTACCTTCAATGGCCAGTCCTTAAACGTTTATCATCTCACTTCTGCCCAGGGCCCTGGTGAGGGGACACAGATCTGCCAGAGGGCCTGTCTCTTGGGGTCCAGAAGACAGTTTTGATCAGGGCTTCTCAGGCAAATGCCTGGGAGCTGGGCCTTTCATTGAAGGTATCAGCAGGATGTCCCGCAGGCCAGATGGGACCATGTGAGAGGCCAGCAGTCATCCTCTAGTGAGCTCCCAGACAATGGGGATCTGAGGCCCCCTTCTCCTCTATCTACAACCAAGTCAAGTAAGCACCTTATAACATAAAATGCCCCCTTGAAGTAGAGCAAGAGGAGGAGAAGCCATCTCAAGGCTGTGTATTTTCCTGGAAAAAAACTGAGTTAGCTTAATGAGACTCTCCGGAACCTGAAATGCTATAATGATCGAGTTCACGTTTAAAGTTCTCCATTTCCCTTTTTTGCTGCCTGGTGGGGGTGGGAGTTCATGAGAAAGATTTTATAGGAAATAAAGATGCTCTATTCTCTTTGTCCACTTCAGGATTCTGTGTAAACTTGCAAGCTCGCTGTATATTAACTGGTGGCAGATATTATGAAAAATGTATGTGGGAAATGTTATGAATCCCTTTGCATTTGGTACATTCCAATGTAGATCTGGGATTTTGTGCTTGTCTCTTCAGGCCTATTGGTGGAATCTGCTCCTTTGGGGGGATGGCAGCCCAGAGGGACACCGCAGTTCAGGGCCCAGGCACTAGCGGGAGGAGGACATGCCAGCAAAGCAGAGGTGGTCTGACCCTTGATTTGGAGGGCACGGTCCACAAGGCAGAGACAAATGAACCCTGACCAGCAGACTGCTTTGGGAAAAATGAAACATTAGAGTCGAGGGCCATCTTTAGCCAGATACCGTTCTGCAGATTGTTAGCCTCAAATCTGGCAGCTTCCGCTCATCGGAGCGGCTGGCATCTGCACTTGGACCAGGTGCTTCTTGGCATAGACACTGCAGCTTGAAGTCTTGAAGATCGTACAGGATTAGGGGCGGACATTAAGAGGAGTCCAATCAACAGGGTCTGTGTCCCACCGTCTCTCCCACTCTCCCTCCCCTCCACAGACTGGCAGGGCAGCAGATGATGCTTTTCCAAGTTAAGGACCCAGCCAACAATCTTCTTTACAGCTTAGGGACCCTCAGCTGGGTGTTCATTACTCCCCCTGCTGGAGCTCCGTGGGATGACAGCCTGCTCCCCAGGAAGCACGACCACCTCATTAGCAGCTCTGTACTCACTGTTCCTTCTCTCTCATCTCTCTTAAATAGCTTAAAAACATAGTATTCTTAGCTAAGCTAGGCTATAAGAAAACATCTTTTCCGCCCACCCCTCCTCCCATACACTGAGTCCTAACAATTTAGCTCTAACTTGAGAATAACGTGGAGAACTCAGGGGCCCGATCTGCAACCCCCCCAGTCACTTCCACCCCTCCCTGACCTCAGAGAGGTCCGCCAGGCCCCATGCCCAGCACAGTGGAGGTCTAACCATGGGCTCTCAGCGGGGCCATTCACAGTGTTTCTGCATCCTGTTTCTTTCCGTTGAAGTCGTCCCCCCCTGCTCCCCTGACTCCTGTAATCTTGGTTCTTTCAGAGGAAAAGAAAACATTCTGAGTAGCTTGTGGCCCCGAGATTGCTATCATTTGTTCCCAAAGTACTCCCACCTCTCTCTTTCTGGCCTTCACATCCACTGGGCTTCAAAGGTTAGGAAGAACTGAGTTACAGCACATTCCACTGGTGTAGCTCAGGTGATGCCGTGGGTGTTGGCATCCGTGACGTCCACTTCTCAACACGGCAAGGCCCTCCAGGAAACTCTGCAGAAATGACTCCCGGCCAAGGAAACGACCTTATTCAGGGGGCCATCTCTGAGATGTGGAGAGAACACTCCTTTGTTTCCCACTGGACTAAATGCAGACATTTCTCAAATGAATGAGCGCAGGGCTCACTGCCTGGGGCCAAAGCCACACAGAGGTCAGTTGTAGTTTGTTGTGGCTGTGTGAGTTTCCGTCCCCTGACTGTGAGCGCTGCAGGCACACCGTGTTACTCACCAGCAATCCCTACTGCCTAGTATTGACCTGGAGGGTCCAGCCCGCCCGTGTTAAATGATTTAGCGAGGAGGAGAGCCCAAGGGCGAGGGCGGCTTGATCAGAGAGTTCCGACTTAAAATGGGAATGCAATGGGAGGGTGGGTTCTTTACCTTGCTCTAGAGAGACCTCAGCAAGAAGACTCCTAGCCTGGGAAGGGAAGGCCTTGGGGCCTCCTAGCTCAAGTTCTCAAGGTCAGGTTCTGTTTACATCACCTCAGCAGGACAGGGCAGAATGGCCAGAGAGCTGATCCACCTTGGCTCCGGTGCCAACATCGCCACTCAGGGCCTAGACCTGGTTCCTGGTCAATAGCACTTCCCCGGGGATACCTGAAGAGGTCTTCTCTGAGCATTCTATCTGGAGTGCGTCCCTCCACCTACCCAAAGTCACTCTATCGTGTAAGCCCGCTCCTAGCTCCCATAAAATCAGTGACAATCTGAGATTCTCCTGTTTATTTGTTTGAGGTCATGACCTCAGGAGAAAGTAACTCCAGGCCGACCAAACCTTGCTGGTCTTCTTGTCTCCCTGACGCCTAGTGTAGCGCCTGGCTCCTAGGCAGTGCTCAGTCATAGTTTTTGTGGTGTCTTCCTGCTCTGTTGAGGGAGGAGACTGTAGAGGGAAAGTTCTTCCTGAAGGGCAGGTCATGTAGCCTGGGGGGCAGGGGACGCTGCTGCTGTCCAGCTTGGCTACTTACGAGCTGCTGGTTGCCAGATGCTTGGGCCCTGAGCCCAGAGGGTGGGTGCCCTTCTCATGCTTCTTCCACGGTGGATCGCAGTCCTGCTGTCCTTTCCAGACTCCAGCTGGTTACAGGTACAACCCTAGCACCAGTCACAATTCGAAGGCAGATGAGACTTATCTTCAGTGGCCTCCTGTCATTATCATTCCCTAAAGATGCCAGATTACCTCATGACGTCATACTGCCCTAGACCCTCTCTCTGGCCTCTTACTCCTACTCACCCTGCTCCACATAGCCTCTTCACTGAAAGTCTCCTACATGGAGTCCCAGCTGCTCTGAGGTGTTTATTAAATGAATCAGCTGGACCAACAGCTTAAAAGTCACCATTCCTGGTAATACATCTGAGAGCCTTGGGGGCACCATGTTTTAATCCAGGAATTCAGTTCAATTCAATTCAATGTATGTTTCCCAAAACCACAGTAGGGTTCCCAAACTGGACAGGAACAACCCGGAGGAGGTGGCGAGGAGAGAGTCTTGGAGTCCACCTTTAACCCACAGATAATGGCTCTTTGTTTATGCTCTCACTTGGGGTGTTCCGGGGAAGCAGGTATAAATCACTAAGGGCCTGGTAATCAGGCCTCCGAGCCTTCCTAAGGGACTGTGTGTGGCTCTTTTCCTGACGTCAGCTTTCATGGTTTTCCATTTCTTGGGAGCATGACTCAGAAAGGCTTGTGGGTCTTGGGAGGGAGGTTATCTGTTGGATCATCTTTCCTAAGAATTTGCTCTCTGCCTCCAGGATTGGGGTTATGGAGTCATGGCAATATATAAATCGCTTGGTTATAAGGGGCTAAAAGGCTAATGCTGGGTTGTTTTCTTGCCCAGAGCTCCAATTTCCTGGATTCTGGCCCATATTGGACTTGGCATCATCCTTTGGATTGAGAGGGAAATTAGAAAGAGCTCAAGTTCTCGTTCCGGTTTTGACTTGGTACTGAGGAGCTGTGTAGCCCCAGGTAGGTCACTGTACATCTCTGGGCTTCCACATTTCTCCTTCGTGAAAAGAGGAGATTGGAACAGATTAAGGTTCCTTGAAGTTTGTTTTTCAAAACATTAGTCCCAGAAGACTGTCCATGTGCAAAAGAGGATTTGCCGCTCCTTCTCAGCAATTCATGGTCCACATTAGCTTATCAAATGCTCTAAAGATTAAAGACACTTGGCTAATGCTGTTTAACCTGGCATCCCCCAAACTCACTAGATTGCTTGGCTCTTTCCTTCGGTAACACCCACTAGCACCCAGGGAATCTAGGGTTGCCCAGAGCCAACTGTGGAAAACAGGGAGCCTGGCCATCTCTGACACCTTATGATCCTCCATGGGTCTGAGCAATGTAGGAAATTTCCAGCAGCTCGCTACCTCCGTCATAGCGCTGCTGTCCTCATGGTGTCAGAGGCATGTAGCTGGGCCTGTGTGAGCAGTCACAACCCATTCCTAGCTCACGGGCTGTAGCTCAAGCCCAGGCCCGGGATTTTTAACACCTCTTGGAGACTTCTGGCTGGATAGAACCTCCAGAGAATAGGGACCCCAATCCCAGCACCCCCACTAGGCCCGTGTCTCAAAGGCCAACACTACATGCCAGTTTCTGTTCACAAAATCACGGAGGAAGGAGGTTTTACAATTGTCTCCTGCAGTTTATTACAGGCTCAAACCCACATTTAAGTAAGCAAATCCCTCCTGCTGCAGTGACAAGCCAGAATTCATGTGTTGCTTAAGATTTATTGTGTGCCTCTTATAAAAGGACCAAAGAATATCCTCTAGGGCTTCATTTAGTGGCCGAGAGGTCAACACAGAGCAGTCCCTGGGGAGAACAGTGTAGGCCACTGATTCCTGCTGTGCTCCTAACCCCAGGGGGCCTCAGTTTCCTCCTCTGCTGAATGGGAATAAGGATCCTTGATTCCCCCCCCCCCCCGAATTCCTGGGGCATCAGCAGACAGAGAATCAACCACTATGATGCTATGTAGTGGGTCCACATCACAGGCACATGAATTAAACACCATGCGCTGGGGGAAAAGAGAGGGAAACAAATAAGACTTTAAATAGAATGAACACGCAACAGAAGACGTGAATCCTCTGTTCCCTACTCCGGCTCAGCTCCCAAGTATGCCTCACAGTGTGGGCATGGCATCTCACTGTGATTTTAAAATGTTTAAAAATATCTAATTTGTCATACATCTACTTCATCTGGTACCTAACCAAGAGAGAGCTCTGCCACCATCCTGGGAAACACTGCCTGCCCGGGGGTTTCTTCATGGGCGTAATGCTGGTCTCCCTGGGGCACTCTTCTAACTCCGTTTTCAAGGGTAAGAGTGTTGACTGTGTGTCTGCCGCTCGCTGCCCTTAAGCCAGACCCTGGGAGAGGTGCCTCCTTTGCGCAGGTGCAGGAATCCCCTCCAGACACGCTCTGCTGACCTAGGGGGTGTAGAAGGAGGGCAGCGCGCTGGAAGCCCTGTGCCAGCCCTGACTGCCTGGGCGCGGGCCTGACCCTCGTGGACAGTAGTGCCGGCGCCCCCCCCCCCCCGCGCACGCGCAGGCCGCTGGGCCCCAGCCCCCCAGGCGGTGGACGTGGGGACGCACCTAAGCAGCGCGCCGCCAGCTCCCCACTGCCGCTCATTCACCCCGGAGGCCCCGCACCCCTTCCAGCAGCGAGCTTGTGAGCCAGGGAGAGGGAGCCGGGGCGCGGTTCTCCTGTCCGGCTCCAAGTGCTCCCAGGCCTTGCAGGGTGCAGGCAGAGGGCTGGGCTTGGCACCGTGAGGGGCGCTTCATCCTCATCACCCCCACATCCCCCCCTTCCCCCGGCCCCGTGCCTGGCTGCCGCCTTTACCGGAGGTGTCATGAAGCCCATGTCACAGCTGCAGTACTGATGGGTAGAAGCAGTAAGAAAACTACCCCAAATCAGATGGTAAATGGCAGAGCCGGTCTGGGAATTCCAGTCTATCAGCACCACCACCTGTTGCCTCTTTCCTGGAGGTGATTACTTGATTTCACTTACCTTGCCTCGTCCTCCGGATGCTTTCCTGTGACCCCAGCACCTGACCAATCTCCCCTGAAACGTGATTTGGACGCTCTGAGAAAGGCACTGAGTCGAGACCAACTACTGCCTTTCCCGGCTCAAGCTCAAACATTTTGTCTCTCAGACCTCAGGCTTCTTTCCCAAAGTTGTGCCCAGTTTTCCCCCACAGTGCTCTGAATACACATCCGCACCCCACCCATCCCTCCCAACACACCTATCTATAGTGTCATGGAAAGGTCACTGATGATGACAGAAGTTCTGGGTTCAAATACTACTACTAGATACCAGCTATACCCAGCTTGGCAACCCTCGGCAAGCCTCTCTGAGTCTCAGTGGTCTCATCTATACGAAGGGAGAAATACTATTCATCCCACCAGCTCAGTGGGCTTGTCCTGAAGACAACTGATTAAAGACACATTATAAACTGTAAAGTGCGGTCCCCATATCAGGCATTACTAAGCACTTTATGTTATGGCCCTATGGGATCTCATCTTTGGCCCTGGTTAAGCCTGGGTCAAAAGGACTGCCAGAGGCTAGGCTGTTTCCGGCCTCTACTCTGGGAAAGATCATCTCTTTCCTCAGGAGAAACCTGCCTGACTCCTTGACCCTTCTCAGAGACTTTCCTCGTGATCAATTTATCCGGCCCCAGAGCTAGCAGCTGGCCAGCCATGCACTAGCGCCAGACCCGCCAGAGCGCTGACAGCTGCCTCCAGGAACTTCAGGGTTAATGCTTGTGCGTCAAAATTACGTGGAGAGAAGGGGCCACAGGGCGGGTGGGGGTGATGGAGAATCCAGAACATCTTTTAACATCTCTACCTGCCAACAGAACTGGGGAAGTTTAAAGACAGAAGGGAGCAGGACTCGCCCCTGGGGAAGGTGAAGGAGCAGTCTTATGACTGACAGCTATGAGTCCTGCATCCCAACGCAGCCCAGGCAGCCATGCAGCTGGAACCCTGCCGGGAGGGACTGAGCCCATTCTCCTGGGGCTTGCAGAGCCACAGGCTGTACTAACTACCCTTCTGCCCACTGGCTCTCTTGATTCTCCCAACAACCCAGACAGGTTGGCAGAAGGGCACTGCTGCTTGCCAGATGGGGTCAGAGAGGTTAAGAGATGAAGGATGGGCAGGCTGCAGGGGTGTAGGCACGCTGGAGGCCCCTCCCAGTCCGGAGCCCTGAGGATTGCCCCTAGAATGCAGCATGCATACAGACATTGCAGGGGGGCATCACCGATATTTTGCTCCCCTCTCCCTGCTCAGAAGTGCAAACGGTTCCCACTCATGCCAGCCCTGAAGTGACGGCAGATGGCTGTACGTGGAGGTGCCACGGGCCCCCATTCAGGCTTATTTTCCAAGGCAGCTACAACTTACCCTTGATACAAGAGTCAGGCAAAACTGGAAATGGGGCTAAAATGAACAAAATACCCAAGTTGCTTGCAAAAGTGGCTCTTCACACACATCTCCAGGTGCAGCCTGCCTCCCCCTAACTTCCCCAAAACAAGAAAAGAATCAGACTCATCTTACCAGACTCGGAAGGAATGGTGCTCCTGATGCTCCTACTCCAGCTCCTACAGGTCTGTGAGGATTAGCTGCTCCAGTGCTTTCACAATAAACTGAATTAAAGGGGAGGAATGCAGGGGTTTTCTTTCCCAGGACCGTAACCAGGCAGTCTTAAAGGGGAGGAAAAGTAGCTATGGTGGCTTGCATCTCCTGCCTTTTCTCGGCTTTGCTTTCCTTCCTACTCCAAGCAGTATTGAGTATGATCCAGAAAACTCCTTTTGCAAAGGGCCTTTTTATGTGTGTGTAATTGTGTTTACATTGATATATGTAATGGAGAGGGAGGAAGAATAAAAAGCAAGAATAAAGCCTCACATTTCAGGTTTCCATTGGCCTGAATGGAGTGATAATAGAAAATCAGAGAAGCTTTCTATGACTGCCTGCCTCAGTTTCTCCTTTAACCATTCAGTTGCTGGAGTGTGTTGTTTAAAAACACCTTCCTGGGCAATAGGATATCTACATTGGTTGATATGGTGATTGTGTCCAGTTGTCTCCTATAGAACGGGAAGAGAAGCAGGGGGACCCTCTGTTGGGTGGTTTCTCTCCACATCTCTGATATGTCTCCTCTCCTGTTTCTAGAAACATAGCATCCTGATCCCCAAACCTACCATCCTCTTTTCAGGCCTAGCCCATTAGACCTTAGGAGATCACTCTCCTTCTCCTGGAAACTTGTGCTGACTCTGTTCCCTTGTACTCACCTCTCCATCTTGCCCCTGATCACCTCAGCCTCTTTTTGGCTATCCCTTCAGTATAGGTTCCTTGAACTTCTGCCTTCTACCCCCTTGCTTTCTTTTTCTCTACTCTTTCCTTAATCTCAACCTCCACACACTGGGGTCTGTTAGCATCATCATGTGAATGTCCCAAATCAACACCCCGCTCTGGGTTGTCGATGTTGACATCTAAATGTCTATTTCCATCTACAAATAATCCTGAACGTGTAATAGCTTCTTTCAGACCACTCTTCTGTTTTCCCAGCTGGTCTGCAGAGCTACTATCTTCCCAAACACAGACGTGAGAGAGTCAGGCACTTTCTTTGGCTGTGTTGTCTCTTTCATTGCCTTCCAAATCCAATCAGCTGTTACACACTTTCAGTTGTTTCTTTGAATTAGCTTTTACACTGTGCCTTTTCAATTTTTAAAAAAATCATTTGTGTTTTGAATAAATAGCACATTCATATGGGCCAGAAATCAGGACTATATTGGAAGACACACACTGAGGTGTCTCACCCTACTCCAATTCCTATCCATGCCCTCCCCACTGCCCTGCTCTCTATAAGTGGCCATTCTTATTAGTTTCCTGTGTATCTCTCCAGTATTTCATGTGGATGCAAGGGAAAGAACATATATAGATACACAGATTTAACTATCAATAGATATATATGGACATTCCCTGTCATCCTTTTTTTACACAAAAGGCAGTAGGTAAATGCTACCTATTTTATATTTTCATCTCTACAACTTTAATTTAGGCCTTCCTCCTCCTCTCTCTGGTACTGTTGTGATAGACTAGGCTCTAATTGGTCCCTGGGTGAGGTGGTCCACTGGGATAGCTAAAAGTGGGTCTGGAGACGTTTTCTAGGTTAGACTCCTGGATGACTGGAGGTGTGGCCTTGGACAAGTGACTTAACGTCTCTATGCCTCATTTTTCATATCTGTAAAATGAGATAATTCCTGAACGTATTTCATACACTAGCAGGGTGGAGTGAGACAGAATGCTAGTTGTTTAGAACAGCGACTAGTATCTGGTAGGCAGTCAATTTTACTTTTTTTTTTTTCTTCAATCCAGCTTTAGTTCTTGCTAGAATTATCTCAATAAAACATTCTGATTGCTTCCACCTCAAAAAAAAAAAAAAAAGCTCTATTACCTACAGAATAAAGGTCAGACACCTTATACCATCACTGGAGGCATTCTAGGACCTGGCACAAAACTATCTGCTCTCCCGAGTCCCTCCATTGGGACTCCTTTGGAGCTAACACTCCAGCCATACCATATGAGACACTAATTTCTAACATGCCACTTTTCTCCAAGCTCCTGACCTTCGCTTGTGCTGGTCTACCAATACAGAATGCCCTTTTCTCATTCTCTGCCTATGGCAATGCTACAGATTTGGAACAATTCTCATCAAATACTATCTCATCCATGAAGCCTTCCATGATTTCCTGACTTGCTTGTAACTAGTCACTCCTTCCTCTGTGTTGTTCCCTAGACTCTCTGTCTACAGTTCTCCTTGGTTTTTTATAGTTTTCTGTCTTGAATTTTAGCCTGTGTTTCCACTGCTCAGATTCCCTGAGCCCAGCATCCCTGACTAGCAGCTGTCCTCCTCCTATTTCAACACTGGAACTGGGGAGTTTATCACGGCCTGAGACAGTCAAGTGGAGCCCACAGGCAAAACGCGTGTTAGAAAGTTTGTCTCTACAGGGAACTGAATGCTGCCAGCACACACGTAGGTGCACTTGTTCCTTAAATATTTACCAACACCGACTGAATTAGGTAGTGGGAACACAACACCAGACCCAGACTGTACCTTCACAGAACTGCTGTCCATGCTCATAAATCAGCCAAATCTCTGCTCTGTAATGGGCTTTGATACAAGTCTGAACTGGACACCGACCTACTGGTCAGCACCAGCCCACTGGAACCCTCGCCCCAGCCTGTCCCTTTTTTTCCATCCACCTGCACGCTGTGGGCCTTGGTGGGATGCCTTCCCAGTTGTGTAAACAGAAATAAGTTCCATGTTGGGTGCCATGGGAGAAAATATTACCTCCTTATGCTGAGTTCCAAAGGCAGATGCCCTAACACGTACTGACCAGGCCATATGCTGGACATCAGGGGCTAGGCGTAGGGGCAGAGTGCCCACTGCTGGTATAGTAACATGGGTGACTAGACAACTGGGGCGGGGGACTCTGGGGAGGTCTAAGAGAGCTTTTAGCATGAAAACACATGCACACTTGTGCATATAGGCACGCACACATGCACTTGTGCCTGGACTCGCGCATGCGCACATCTACACGCACGAAGGGTTGCCTGGGTCAGATTCTTTTAATGGCCATATTGCTCTGATTTGTCCACTTGGCAGTTCAACAGCATATTTATTCAACATCAACTATGTGCCCCGGAGGAGGCAAGACACAGAAAGCAAGTGGAGATGAATCAATAATGAAATCAGGTATTATTAACACACACCATCTCCAGAGACGGGGCCGTAGCCGGAAGCTGCGGGTTAGCTGCATCCGGAAGTCTCGAGGAAGTCGGCCTGGGTCCCGTCTAGGA
Organism: Spilogale gracilis; assembly: GCA_004023965.1. Lineage (NCBI taxonomy): Eukaryota > Metazoa > Chordata > Mammalia > Carnivora > Mephitidae > Spilogale > Spilogale gracilis. The sequence goes on along the minus strand of PITA01014453.1, from coordinate 2,298 downwards.
CCAGATTTAGGAGGTGGTGGTGGGCAAGGTGGGATCAGGAAAACACAGAGGCCGGAAGAGCTAAGATGCATGTTGGACAGGAGGAGGCAGCCCTGCGGGGCTGTGGGGACAGGGCTGGCCGGGCTGGATGTTTGAGCAGCCTGGCTGAGGGCTTCGGACTGGGCTGTGAGGGAAGTGCGGGACACTGCAGGTTCTCCAGCACAGGTGTTTATGGGAAAGCAATGGCCGAGTGCGTGAAGCGGGGAGAAATAAGAGACTAGAACGTCAGCAGGAAGGCTCTGCTATCACGGAGACCTGAAGGCTAAGGATCTGAACTAAGGGGGTACGGGAGAGGAGAAGGAGGGTCCGTGCCCATCAGGGAGCATCCTTCTCCCACCTAAAACCCCCTGTCCTTTTGAGCCTGTCACAGGTGATGTTGGCCAAGGGAGAAGTGGCCAGGTGTACTCACTGGGTGCTCACCCCCACTGCTCCCATGTGCTGGTGCTTACCCCTCAGCTGGACAAAATAAGGGGTCCTCTTATGGTTTGGGGTGAGGAGGAGACAAGGTGTGCTTATGAGAAGAAAACAATCTTTCTCTTTCAAAGAGCATTGTCTTTTACATGTGATTAACTCTCCAGATAGAGCTTTCTGGAGAGCCACCTGAAAATAAGACAAAATCAGGTGCCAAGGTGGAAAAGGGGAAGGGAGAATGACCTCTCTGCATCCATCCATCTGTCCATCCATCCATATTACAAGTATTTATGAAGCACTATTCTGTTTGGGGCAATATGTTAGGCTCTGAACATACAGTAATAAATAAGATAAGCACAGTTTCTTCCTGAATGAGTCTTGCATTCTAGCAGTCAGATTTTAAACAAATACGGATAGTTACAATTGTAAATAAGTACTATGAATAGTTTAGGGCACTGTGAAAATATGTGTCAGGGGGCTTTAGGCAGCCCTGAGAAAGTGACTTTCAAACTGGAATCAGAAGCAAGAAGAACTAGTTATGTGAGAAGTTAAGTTAGAGAAACCAAAGAACAGAATGTGTAAAGACCCTGAGGTATAAAGGAGCCAGGAGAAGTGCATTGTCGCTGGACAGTAACAGCAAGAGGGAGACAAATCCAGAATGCACCTGGTGAAGCAGGTAAAGAAACACATTGTTCAAGGCCTTGAAAGTGTGATAGTCAGGGTCATGGGGGAGGGGCCACCAAAGAACAAAAACCTCTTATTTCATAACACATTTCTTTTTTTTTTTTATTACTTAAATTTGTTTTCCAGTGTTCCATGATTCATTCCCCATTCCCCACACCCAGTGCTCCATGCATTAGGTGCCCCCCCAGTACCCACCACCAGGCTCTCCCATCCCTCTACCGCCCTCCCTCCAAGTCCCTCACTTTGTTTCTGTGTCCAAAGTCTCTGTTGCTTCATTTCCCTCCCTGGATTACCCTACTTCCCATTTACCTTCCTTCTCCCACTGTCCTCCAGGTTACCCCTCACGCACCGCAGGTAAGTGAAACCATGCGATACTTGACTTTCTCTACTTGGCTTATTTCACTCAGCATAATCTCTTCCAGTCCAGTCCATGTTGCTACAAAAGTTGGATATTCATCCTTTCTGATGGAGGCATAGTATTCCATTGTATATATGGACCACATCTTCTTTATCCATTCATCTGTTGATGGGCACCTTGGCTCTTTACACAGTTTGGCGATTGTGGCCATTGCTGCGATGAACATTGGGGTACTTATGGCCCTTCTTTTCACTACATCTGTATCTTTGGGGTGAATGCCCAGTAGTGTAATTGCAGGGTCATAGGGTAGCTCTATTTTTAATTTTTTAAGGAATCTCTGCACTGTTTTCCAAAGCGGCTACACCAGTTTACATTCCCACCAACAGTGTAAGAGGGTTCCCCTTTCTCCGCAGCCTCTCCAACACTTGTTGTTTGCTGACTTGTTAATTTTGGCCATTCTGACTGGTGTAAGGTGGTATCTCAGTGTGATTTTGATTTGAATTTCCCTGATAGCTAGTGATGCTTAACATTTTTTCATGTCTGTTAGCCGTTTGTATGTCTTCTATGGAGAAGTGCCTCTTCATGTCTCTTGCCCATTTTTCGATGCGTTCATCTTCTTTTTGGATGTTGAGTTTGAGTAGTTCTTTATAGATCTTGGATACCAGCCCTTTGTCTGTAGTGTCATTTGCAAATATCTTCTCCCATTCTGTGGGTTGCCTCTTTGTTTTGTTGACTGTTTCCTTTGCTGTACAGAAGCTTTTTATTTTGATGAAGTCCCAGAAGTTCATTTTCGCTTTTGTCTCCTT
>PITA01014452.1:6552-53643 GCA_004023965.1 Spilogale gracilis | reverse complement strand
ATACCATATAGGGTCCCAAAAGAAAACAAAAGGCAGTCTTAAAGTGTTTAGTTGTATATTAATGAAGGGACTATTTACAGAAATGTGGGCAGAGTTATGGGAGCCAAAGGGAATGTTTTTATTTTTTATTTTTATTGTTACTTAATTTTTTTTCCCCAGTGTTTCAAGATTCATTCCCCATTCCCCACACCCAGTGCTCTATGCAATAGGTGCCCTCAGTACCCACCACAAAGGGAATGTTGACATTCTTGGGAAGCTGTTACTTTCCCTAAAGCCTTAAGAGGCAAGAGGCAGGGATGGTATAACTGTAGCAGCAAGACCTAGAGCCAAGGATGTGAGCTGCCTAATTTGACACAGCTACTGCCAAAACTGAGCAGAAAAGGAGAGGGTGAATTCTGATTTCTTCTTTCTCTGGACTTCCAATTTCATTGGCTGAACATCATCAGAAGGGCAAGAACAAGGGAGTATAGGTCAGGTAGTCCACATAGGTCAGCCTCTCAGGGTACAGAGCCAGACAAAGGGCTATGCTGGCTATCTTTCACCTGCATCTCCAGATCTCTTCATCCTTCTCCAGTCTATTGTGTCCCTGGAGACTAATCTTTATACGGATTCCATCAATAGGCACCCTTGCTCTCTGGCTTCCGATTGATCTCAAACCATAGGCTGTATATTAGGAAATTGGAGGGTAGAAAAGGCAAATGATATATTCTCTCAGTTTCTCCTCTGTGCTTTGCCAAGGGCTGGCGGGTCCTTGACCATGGCTCACAACTGTCCAAGTGGCCCTCTCCATGTGACTCCTGGATCTGGAGAACCACACTTTTCACTTGCATATTCAGTCTTCCAGGATTAGGGTTTGCTCTTGATCTCAACAGCTTTGGGATATTATCCTATCACTTGTGGTTTCTCTATATCTTAACCATATTTTATAGAAAGCCCCTGGATTAAATGTCTTCAAATTATCCCACTTGAATGATCTAGCTCATCTTACCATTTACCTAACTGCTCTAAGGGAAGAAAATGGATGTGGATGGGGAAGTGGAGGCTGTTTTCCTCTTTGGTCTCCCATACACCCCAAAATGGAGACAAGCACGATACCTATGACTCTACTTTTAAACTAGGAGTTCTACTCATGCAAATTAACACAAGGTTCTCAGTAAATACAGGATAACTTGTCCTCTCTTGGAGAAGGCCTGGCTCATGGAAAACTCAGAGCAACTATGTGAATGTGACTTTTTACAAAATGTAATGGATACATTTTTTTTCAATGTTTTCTTTGGATAAAAATAAAAACAAGTTGTTTTCCCACTGTTTGAGCAAATCTTTTTTCCTCTAGTGTAAACCCTTAAGGATTGAAAGCTGGGAGTGGGGAATCCAGAAGGATGCTAGAATGCCTGAAGGGACTTCAGTCTTTTGGATCAAAAGCATCATATCTGCAGGGCCTGCATATTTTCCAAGAAAAGAACATTGAAGAGAGCCAAAGTATACAGAGGTTAACCAGTTAGGATTATAGATTTCTAGAATTCTCAAGTTTAAAGAAAGGCCTAGATTCCATTGCCCCCAAAGAAATGTAAGAGTTTCAAATGCTGAAGCAATACCATTATAAAAGGTACCTGTTCTTCAAGGTTAGGTTAGACTTATGAAGGGTGATGAAGGAAACATCTCCTTTAGAAGGTTTCTTTTGAAGGGACTGATGGACCATCCTTGAAGTGCATTGCAGAGTATAGGTTGTAGTCTCTCATGACACTGGAGCTCCATTTCAGTTGCTTTCAAGAAACTATTTAGCTCTTCTAGATAAAAAAGGATAGAGGATTTTAAAAACCCCTAAGGCAAAAGAGGAAAAAAAATTAAGAAAAGGATAAAATTAAAATACAGACTTTGTAGTCACTGTTAACAAAGAGAACCAAATAATGAATTACCCTCCATAATTTGTACAAATATGTTAAATAGGTTAGAAAAATTGTTGTCAGAGAACTGAATCTTATAATGAGTTTTCAGTTAGAAAAGAAACTTTCTAAGTAAAAAACTAAATATTAAAGATGTGGTTTGAAAGTTAAGATTACACTTGGAAATGGCAAAATAAAATAATACCTAGGGATACCAGGGTGGCTCAGTCGGTTAAAGATCCAATTCTTGGTTTCACCTTAGGTTGTGATTTTGGGGTCCTGAATCACAGCCTTGTGTTAGGCTCCATGCTTACCAAGTCTGCTTAAATCTGCTTAAGACTCTGTCTCCCTCTCCCTCTATCCCTACCCCCCAATGTGTGAGCTCTCTCTTTCTCAAGTAAATAAATAAATAATTTTTACTTTTAAAAAAGTTTTATTTATTTATTTGTCAGAGAGATGGAGAACACACAAACCGGAAAAGGGGCAGGCGGAGGGAGAAGCAGATTCTCCACCAAGCAGGGAGCCTGATGCATCCATCTCAGGATGCTGGGATCACAACCTGAGCTGGAGGCAGATGCTCAACTGACTGAACCACCCAGTCATCTCAAATAAATACTTTTTAAGATGCATAAATACTTTTAAAAATTGTATTCCATTTTATGGAATAAAAGTTTAAATAGGATTCCATTTGTAAAAACATAAAGTCTTCTTTGCCTAAATTTTTTCAATGAGAGAGAAAATCTAACATGTGATGGCCTCAAGTTCTCTCCTAGTTATGAAAAACAAACGCTTGCAAATTGATAGCATGCTAATAGTTTGTACTCATAAAAATAATTTTAGTGCTCAGCATCACTCAGAACCAGGGAAACCCAAATCCAAACCACAGTGAGATACCATCTCACATTAGTCAGAATGGCTAAAATTAACAAGTCAGGAAACGATAGATGTTGGCGAGGATGTGGGGAAAGGGGAACTCTCTTACAGTGCTGGTGGAAATGCAAGCTGGTGCAGCCCTCTGGAAAATAGTATGGAGATTCCTCAAAAAGTTGAAAATAGAGCTACCCTATGACCCAGAAATCACATACCGGGCACTTACACTAAAGATATAAATGTAGTGATCCAAAGAGGCACATGCACCCAAATGTTTATAGCAGCAATGTCCACAAGAGCCAAACTATGGAAAAAACCTAGAAGTCCATCAGCAGATGAATGGATATAGAAGATGTGGTGTACACACACACACACACACACACACACACACACACACACACACACAATGGAATACTATGCAGCCATCAAAAAGAATGAAATCCTGCCATTTACAATGACATGGATGGAACTGGAGGGGATTACGCTGAGCAAAATAAGTCAATCAGAGAAAGACAATTATCATATGATCTCTCTGATATGAGGAATATGAGAGGCAGGGAGGAGGTCATGGTTGGGAGGGAAAAAATGAAACAAGATGGGACAGGGGAGGGAGACAATCATAAGAGACTCTTAATCTCAGGAAACAAGAGGGTTGCGGGGGTGTGTGTGTGTGGGGTTGGGATAGGGTGGCTGGATTATGGGAAAAAACTAAAAATAAAAAAAATTAAAAAAAGAAGACAACACAGGTGACTGTAGTGTATAAATATATATATGTATAGACATACATATATATATGTTTAGTGATTAAGTGCAATTTTATTGCATGAAATTCAAACTCAAATATTGGGATAGAGAGCTAAGCCAATTCACCCTGTTCTAGAACACAAGGATGGGCTTCTTTCTCTTGCCCTGCTAATTCCCAAAGATGTGCTTAGAGTGTACTCCTTCCTGTAGATCAGTTCCTTCTCTGTATCTATGTACAAGAAATGTCAACTGTTAAATACTCAGTGGTATCTGGGGAGTCCAGATGTTGCTGTGGCTTCTAATACTTCCGTCTATGTTGAATTCTTCATAAGCAAACATAACCGGAATGGTTCACCCACAGCCGGGAAACATAGTGTTTACCTTTCGCAGAGGGAAATGACTGCAAAACCAAGGTGATGCGCAACACTTCTTTGGCTGTCCAGGGCTGCTCACCAGTACTGTGTATTAAGAACAGGAGCTAAAAAGCGAGCTTAGAAAAGGCCACAGAAGAGCAAGGACTGTACATAAATCTTACAAAAATAATTCCTAAAAAGGTCAAAGGAATAGCATGAAGTTAGAAAGTAAAGTCCTTTATCTAGCATGTTACCTTAGATTACATTTTGAGTGATAGGTGTATTTGGGAGAAATGTAGAAATTCTTTAGTCTAGCCCTCTTATTTTACACATGAGGTAACTAACGCAGAGAAAGGTGGTGACTCGCTTACCATCGTGCAGCTAGTTAGTGGGAAAACCAGGACGGTCCTGCTATCTTCCCGCCCAGTGTAAGGCCTTCACAAAGGACACTTATAATAAGATATCGATTTCATTGTGTCAACTTCAGGGCTGAATATATTAGGAGACATAACAGATGCTTGAATGCTTTTGTATCCTAAGTTTGGATTTAAGAGAAATAAGAAAATCAGAAGCCATCTATACAAGAAATGCACATGGTGCCTGGGTGGCTCAGTTGGTTAAGCGACTGCCTTCGGCTCAGGTCATGATTCTGGAGACCTGGGATCGAGCCCCACATCAGGCTTCCTCTCCCTCTCTCACTCCCTCTGCTTGTGTTCCCTCTCTAGCTGTGTTTCTCTCTGTCAAATAAATAAATAAAATCTTAAAAAAAAAAGAAATGCAAACAATAACAAAAGAGAGGTATGAGTGAGAGTTATTACTGTAAGTGACAAAGAGAATCAAAAAAAGAACAGACTTCATAGTTTAAGATGGGAGAAAGAAGGATAGAATGTTCATGTGTGTAGGCAGACCAGGCCCAGGCCAGTTACAGAGCACTGATGTAGGAACGAGGAATAGTTTCATCATGAAGCAGGGCACACACAATGTTGATTCCCTGCGTTATGACACAGGATGGCGAAATGTGTGCATTATGAGACATCACGCCTCACGCTGAGACAAATGTTCGTATGATCTTGGGTGCCATCGCTTTCAAAAGGCAAGGGGGTATCAAGGACAGATTGCACGAAGAAATGGTTATAAAAGAGGCTTTGTGGAAGTTTCAGTGGAGGATCCCTGCAGAGAGCTTCAGGGTGCTACTGAAAAGCAACAGGGAAAACCAGACACAGAACTTCAGTATGAGATGTTCCCCAGAGAGATCTGTATTGTGTCATACAAAAGTAAAATATGCATATAGGATGACGAATTAGGGTTCTCCAGAAAAACTGAGCCTATGTCCGATTTCTTTATATTTCAGATATATTTATAAAGAGATTGATTGATTAAAAAGTATTGGCTCCCATGACCATGGAGGCCGGAAATGTCATCTGCTGTCCGCCAGCTGGAGCCCCAGGGAAGCTGGGGGTACAGCTTGAAGGCCTCAGAGGCAGAGGCAGATGGTGTAGACGCCAGTCGGAGTCTGAAGGCCTGACAACCAGGAGTGCCAAGGGCAGAGGTCTGATGTCCCAGCTCACTCTGTCAGGCAGAGAGCAAACTCAACCTTCCTGTGCTTTCTCAAGCTATTCAAGCCCTCAGTGGATTGGATGATGCCACTTACATTGGGGAGGCCTCTCTGCTTCACCCAGTTCACCAACTCGAATGCCATTCTCTTCTGGAAACACCCTTACAACTTATCCAGCCAGGATGCTTCTTCAGCAGATAAACATCATTTGGCCTCCCATGGTCCACTCAAGTGGACGATAAAATCCACCACCACAGGTGGCCATAATATGAACCAATTTTAGAGCCATCTTTGTTATTGCTTTTAAAAAATTTAAAAGAAATTAAATTAGCTCCATGTACTTCATGTGTTTTTTATAATTTGATAATTCATTTTATGTGAAAGCTGTCGTAGATCTCTTCTGTGACACGTGTGCCTGAGACAGAAATGCCAGCCGATACAGGTGTGTCCTACTGGTGACTTAATGTCACAGGTGGTGTGGCCTTTTCTTCTATTATTTTACAGGGTTAATCACTCTTGGTGAAGTCCCAGGTAAAACAAAGTACATGGCAGCTCCATTCCTGGGAACTGTGACCTAGGATAAAACCTGACACTAGTTCATTATGTTCTGAGTTTAGATAATCATAAATAAATTTATTTTCTTCATGAATGTCCGGTGGGACATTCAAAAGTCATGAGAGACAATTCATCATTTTCTGGAACTGTCCTGAACATTACAAAAAATCTTGCATGCCTGGATATCTTTTCTAAGTGATTTATTGACTTGTCACCTCCTTCACTCTCTGTGACAAAAAATGACATGCTCAAAATTTCAAAGAAATCCCACTAGGGGTTGGTACTTCCTTTGCCAAAAAATGGCTCTAGTGTGACTTTTTCAGGATGAGTGGAAGCATACTCATCATGACAAGCAGCAAAATACTTCTGCAAGTCTAGCCTAGGTTTGGACTACCGCTTTCTGTTCATAGTAATCAAGGCACACACTTTATAGGAAGAAGCTAAAGGAAGTTTGTACAACTGCAGAGACTCAAGAATGCTTTTTTTTTTTTTTAAGATTTTATTTATTTAACAGAGAGAGAGATCACAAGTAGGCAGAGAGGCAGGCAGAGAGAGAGGAGGAAGCAGGCTTCCTGCTGAGCAGAGAGCCCGATGTGGGCCTCGATCCCAGGACCCTGAGATCATGACCTGAGCCGAAGGCAGAAGCTTTAACCCACTGAGCCACCCAGGTGCCCTCAAGAATGCTTTTAAATGCACACCATCTGGGATCAGTGGTGGCAGTAAAGCATGCAAATGGAGTAAAAAAAAAAATAACTAGTCAGAATGTGTGCAGAACGTGAGCTAAAATATCTAGAGGCTCTGCCCTCACTCTTATGAACTTGAGATCAGTGGCAAGCATTACACTGAAATTCTTCCCACATTAAATGTTAATGAGCAGGCCCATGTGGTTGCTGATTCCCACTCTGGCTGATGCCTACTGGCAGGAAGTCATGGGCTAGAAAATGTTGTGTTAGGTATCACAAGGTAGTTAAGTTGTATTACAATTTTTTAAGGAATACTTGTTCATGTGATAGGAGAACTCACGAGAGGGCATAGAATCGTGACCATGCGATGTAGTGGGAACCTGCTGTGGGAAGGCCAGGGGGTGGGACCTGGAAAGTGCACTCAGATTCATGCATTGGAACCAATGAGGATTTTTTAAGTGAGTGGAGGCTGGTGGTTGGGCCTGCCATTATAGTGTTTCAGTTCTGGTGTTACTACATCCTCATCTAAACTCTTAAGTCTCACAGTTGATGATTTTGAAGCCTTTAGTTTCACAACTGAGTCCAAATTTGCCTTCTGCCCTAAGGAGAGTAGACCAGTCTTTTGGCTCCTACTGCTTGTAAGGTGGCTGATGGGAGGGCTGAGGACCACCCTCCACCCCCAGGTCATTCCTCTATCTATAGTGAGCACCAAGGAGATATTGAACCATGGCTGCTCATGGAAAAGTGACCGTCTTCCCTGTTTGTTACATGAATTACTCCCTATGCATAGAATCCCACGTCAGGATATGGTCCTCTTTCTGGAGGTTCTATCTTCAATCTACGTGGTAGATGGAGGCTTCTATTGTCTACAGTAACAAGCCATCCAGTTCTGAGCAGCTCTTTTAGGTGGAGATGGCCTCTCTTGGTTTCATCTTTCTGTCAACGTCAGCAGCAACATTTTACCAAGTGCTTTGATTGGTATTGTTCTTCACATTGCAGCAACTGTCAGGAGACCCGTGGATTCTGATGGCCTCTCTTTCCAGGGTTCCCAGTGCTGGGGACTGTTGGCAGTGGTGGGGTTCTTCTTATCTCTTGCAAACTCTGAACTCCAAGGCTGGTCCATGGCCCCCTGCATGCTTAGCATAGCCATGCCTTTTTTTTTTTTTTTTTTTTAAAGATTTTATTTATTTGACAGAGAGAAACACAGCCAGAGAGGGAACACAAGCAGGGGGAGTGAGAGAGGGAGAAGCAGGCTTCCCGCGAGCAGGAAGCCCGATGTGGGACTCGATCCCCGGCCTCCGGGATCATGACCTGAGCCGAAGGCAGTCACTCAACCAACTGAGCTACCCAGGCGCCCCAGCCATGCCTTTTCTTAACATTTCTCTGGAGCAGCTCAGCCAATTCCATCCAGGTCTCAAAGACTCTCAGCAGGGTTCTTTCTGTAGACACCCACAAACCGTATAGCTGCCTCTCTGCTCCCTCAGCTTCAGAGAGTAGAGTCCTGCAAATGCCACACTCCTACCATGGGATGCCAAGGTGAGAGGATAAACTTTCCTAAAACTAACACCCTCTAGGGAGTGAGGGCAAGATAGTGCTCACTACGGTGAAAAGGCACCGGTGCTAATTTTCTAGGCTCATGTAACAAAATATCACAAAGCAGATGACTTAAAACAACAGAAATTTATGCCTCCCTGATCGAGGTGTCTAAAATCAGGGTGTTGACAGAGTCATGTGCCCTCTAAAACCTTTAGGAAAGGGTCTGTCCTTGCCTCTTCCTCACTTCTGGTGATTTCCTAGCAATCGGGCGTTTCTGGTTTGTAGATGCACAGGGCGTTTCTGGTTTGTAGATGCACAAGTCACTCCTCTTGTCTTCATATGATGTTTCCCAGAGCCTTCACCATTGTCTTTCAGTGTGTATGTGTGCCTCTGTGTGCAAATCTCCCCTTTCCTTCAGGATACCAGCCATCAGAATAGAGCCCACCCTAATGGTCTCATTTTAACTTGATTACCTCTACAAAGACCCCATTTCCTAATAAGGTCATTATAAGATACTGGGGCCTGGGACTCCAACATATTTTTTTGGAGGCACAATGTGACTCCACAACAGCAGGCCCCAGCAAGCTCTCAAGTGGTTTTTGGACTTAGAATGTTGAGTACATCTCTGCTTTCACAGGAGGACTTTGGTCACTAATTCTTGGAAAACAAAAATTCCATCCAGCCTCCTATATCATCGTGCTACAAATAAAATGATAAGAACTAATAAATGGACAAATAATCATAATTTATTGAGGGAGTAGCATAAACTAGGAGCTCAGAATTCTAAGTCCTTTAATGATGTATTAGAATTTAATATTTGCATCTACTCTGTGGGCTAGGAACTATTATTTCTGTTTTACAGGTGGGAAAATAAAAGCACAGTGAAATCAAGAGTCTTGCAGTTGCTACATTGAGATCATGCCTGTGTCCAAAGTCAGAGTATTTCTTTCTCTCAGATGGAGTCCTTTCACTTAGGCCCATTTCCAACTGGAGATAAAGTGGGCATTCAGCTTTACTTTCCCACGGCCCCTTGATTCGCTGTATGTGTGTATGTTAGCTCAGATTGTTTTTTTAAAAAGGGTAGAACCAACTTGGGATCAAATCGCATCCTTTATTGAAGAAGTAGAAAGAAGGTGTACCAGAAAGGACTTCATTAGCTCTTTTCCACGAGGCCTCTTGAAAAAAAATGACAGTACTTCACTAATTCGGTTTATGTTTTGCTCACAACTGTACTCTTGCTGCTTCTTTGGGAGACACTGGATTCTGACCGCAAAGAACCTGGGGTGAGTGGGTGAGAGCAGACGTATCACTATTATACCATAAAAGAAGAGCCTCGTCCCACTCGAGCCACTGCATTAAAACAAGATGAAACAACAGCAACCACAAACAAACAAATATGTAAACCTAGAATATGACCAGGTGAAACCACCCACTCTGTCCTTGGGGAGAGGTAGAAGTGCAAGAGACCTTTGGCCCATCCGTGTTTTAGTGAATTACAATCACTGCATTAAACTAAAATACTACTCTTCAGAAAATGACTTTGACCTTCAGCTGGCTTGTGGTGAGTGCTGATTCCTCTTGGGTACTCCACTTCATAATCTAGGTCAGAAGGAGAAATAGTGGAACAACCCTAGTGAGAATTGTCTCACTTCCCCAGTGAGAACTGTCTGGCTTACATGACCGGGTTTGGGGGAGTCACTGCAGAAAGCATCCTAATGGGAACAGCCTACATGATGAGATGAAGTGACGTGAAGGAAGTAGGCATGGTGAGGTAGGTTTAGGCTACTACTGCCTTCTGACCATCCGTCAGAAGGAGGGCCATCCACTTCCAGATGTAGTTGGCAGAGGGTAATGGAAACCTGGGAAAGCAAAACCCCAGGTAAGGTGGGGAATGACTGTATATGACCATAAAGTTTGACCAAGAAACCCGGTTGCTAGAAACCGTTCAGTAGCACTCCAGTTCAGTAGTACTTCCAGGCTAATTTCCAGATTCTTTAGTAGGGTGATTGAACCCTAATAGGATCTGGCCTCAATTTGCCTCTCCAGTTTCATTTTCCCTCACTTTCCTCTAAACACTATGCTACAAGAGTTGTGCAAATGTGTCCTGCTGGCTCTGGGCAGAGTTTTAGGCTGACTTATCCAAATGCAGATTTTGTGGGGAGATTTAATGACTTATTTTGTTAGAACTTAGACAAAGCATATAGGTACGGGTTAAGATTATCAGTCATTACAATCAATCTCCTTCCATCACTATTTAGTGATTGTTTCTATCCTTTATTCTATTAGAGTATTATATTGATGGACTTTTTCCAGTTATAAAAACTTTGTTAAAATACACATAGTATTTATCATTGTAACCACTTTTATGCGCCCTGTTCAGTGGTGTTAAATACCCATACGATGTTGTGCGATCATCACCACCACGCCATCTTCATAGTTCTTTATGTCTTGTAAAACTGAAACTCTAGACCCACTAAACAGTGACTCCTCATTCCCCAATCTCCAGCCCCTGGAAACCCTCATTCTCTTTTCTGTCTCTAGGATTTTGACCACTCTAACTCTCTCATATGGAATGGAATCACATAGTATTTGACTTTTTGTGACTGCTTTATTTCATTTAGCATAACATCCTCAGGGTTCATCTATGCTGTTGAATATGTCAGATTTTTCTTCCTTTTCAAGGCTAATATTCTGTTGTATGGATATATCACATTTTGCTTATTTATTCATCCATTGATGGACACTTTGGTTGCCACACTTTAGCTATCACGAATAATGCTACTATAATCATGGATTACAAATACCTCTTTGAAATCCTGCTTTCAATTCTTTGGGGGTACATATCCAGAAGTGTAATTGCTAGATCCTATGATAATTCTATTTTTAAATTTTTGAGGAATAACCATTTTGTTTTCCATAGCAGCCATACCCTTTTACATTCCCACCAAGAGTGCACAAGTGTTCTAAGTTTTCCACATTCTAGCCAATACTTGTTATTTTCTAGCTTTTTTATTTTTTGATAGTTGCTTTGTAATGGATGTAAGATTTATCTCATTGTGGTTCTGATTTGTATTTCTCTGATGGTAATGGTGTTGAGCATTTTTGCCTATTGGTTATTTGTGTATTTGATTTGGAGAAATGTCTATTCAAGTCCTCTGTCCATTTTAAAATTATTAATTTTGGTTGTTCTCTATATATTCTGGATATTAACCTCATGAGATATACATTTTACAGTATTTATCTGATTCTATGTGTTACCTTTTTACCCTATGGGTATTGTCTTTTGATGCACAAAATTTTTAATTTTCATGAAGTTCAATTTGTCTGTTTTTACTTATGTTGCCAGTGCTTTTGGTATCATATCCAAAAAAACATTGCTAGATCCAATATCATGGGGTTTTGCTCCATGTTTTCTTCTAAGAGATTCAGGATTTTAGGTCTTACATTTAAGCCTTTGATCCAGTTTGTGTTAATCTTTGTATATTGTGTGAGGTAGGGATCCAAATTCATTCTCTTCCCTGTGAGACACAGTTTTCCCAATACTATCTGTTGAAAAGACTATACTTACACTCTTTTTTAAGAAAGATTTTATTTATTTGACAGAGAGAAACACAGCCAGAGAGGGAACACAAGCAGAGGAAGTGAGAGAGGGAGAAGCAGGCTTCCCGCAGAGCAGGGATCCCGATGCAGGACTCCATCCCGGAACTCCGGGATCATGACCTGAGCTGAAGGCAGTCGCTCAACCAATGGAGCCACCCAGGTGACCCCCCCCCTTTTTTTTAACACTCTTTTGATTATTGTAGCTTTATAGTAAGTTTTGAAATGAGGAGGTGTTAGTCTTCCAACTTTGTTTTTCTTCTTCTTCTTAAATTATATTATGTTAGTCACCATAGAGTACATCATTGGTTTTTGATGTAGTGTTTCAAGATTCATGTTCCTCGTTTTCAAGGTTGTTTTGGTTTTTTTTTTGGCTCACTTGAGATTTCATATGAATTTTAGGATGGTTTTTTCTATTTCTGCATAAATGGCATTGAGATTTTGATAGGGATTTCACTGAACCTATAGATTGATTTGAGTAGTATTGACGCCTTAACGACATTATTTTTTTTCCATTATGAATGTGAGATATATTTCCATTTACTTACGCCTTTTTAAATTTTTTCAGTAGTGTTTTTTAGTTTTCATTGTATAAGTCTTTCATATACTTGATAAATTAATTCCCAAGTATTTAATTATTTCTGATGCTGTTGTAAATGGAATTGTTTTTGTAATTTCCTTTTAAGATTTCAGGATATATTTCTGGACTCTTGATTCTACTACACTGATTTTTACATCTATCCTTATGCCAGTACCACAGTGTCTTGATTACTATAGCTAGGTAGGAACTTTTGAAATTGGGAAGCATGACTATTCCAAGTTTACTTTCCTTTTTTTTTTTGTAGAGTTGTTTTAGGTTTGCAAAAAAATTGAGAAGAAGGTTCAGAGATTTCCCATATAACCCTTATGCCCATAGATTATTGACATGAGCCACCAGAATGGTACATTTGTTACCAAGGATTAATCAGCATTGACACAGCATAATTACCCAAAGTTCATAGTTTACCTTAGGGTTAACTCTTGGTGTTGTATATTCTATGGGTTTGGACAAATTTGTAATGACATATATCTGTCATTAAAATATACAGAGTATTTTCACCACACTAAATATCTGTGTGTTCTGTCAGTTTATATCCCCTGCCCCTTGGCAACCACTGATCTTTTTACTCCATTAAAAGTAAGCATGGTTTCACTTACTTGCGGTGCATGAGGGGTAAACTGGAGGACAGTGGGAGAAGGAAAGTAAATGGGAACTAGGGTAATCTAGGGAGAGAAACGAAACAACAGAGACTTTGGACACAGAAACAAACTGAGGGACTTGGAGGGAGGGGGGTGGAGGGATGGGGGAGCCTAGTGGTGGGTACTGGGGACACCTAAAGCGTGGAGCACTGGGTGTGGGGAATGGGGAATGAATCTTGGAACACTGGAAAAAAAATTTAGTAACAATAAAAATAAATAAGCATATCCATAGTTTTGCCTTTTCCAGATGTTGTATAGGTGGAATCATACAGTAGGTATACTTTTCAAATTGGCTTCTTCTACTTAGTAATATGCATTTGAGGTATCTCCATGTCTCTTCATGGCTTGATAGCTGAGTTATTGTTAGCCTTGAATAGTATTTCATTGTATGGATGGACCACGGTTTATTTGTCCTTTCACTGATTGATGGACACCTTAGTTGCTTCCAAGTTTTGGCAATCATGAATAAAATTTCTGTAAACATCTGTGTGCAGGTTTTTGTACGAACATAATTTTCAACTTTTTTTGATAAACATCAAGGGACATGATTGCTAGGTTGTGTGGTAGTATGTTTAGTTTTGTAAGAAACTATCAAAACCACTGCCTTCCAAAGTGGTTGTACAATTTTGTATTCCTAGCAATGCAATGTGTGAGAGTTCCTGTTGCTCCATATTCCACCAGTATTTGGTGTTGTCAGTGTTCCAGATTTTGGCCTTTTTAATATGTGTGTAGTGGTTTGTTTTCTTTTTTAAAGATTGGTTTGGCTATTTTGTGTCCTTTTCATTTTCATATGAATATTAGAATAAGCTTATAAAAATCAGCTGGGAATTTGATAGGGATTTTGTTGAATCACAGATTTAATTTGGGGAGTATTGTCATCTTAATATTAAATCTTCTGATCCATGAACATGGGATTTTTCCATTTTTAATTTCCATTTTAAAATCTTTAATTTATTTAAATAATGTGCTCAGTTTGGTAGACCAGTCTTACACTCCTCTTCTTAAATTTATTCCTGAATATAAATTATATTAAGCATTTTGTCTTTTGATGTTATTGTAATTGTGCTTTCATATATAGAAATAACAACTGATTTTCTTACATAGCAATCTTATATCCTACCAACTGCTGAACTTGTTTATTAGTTCTACTAGATTTTTTGTGTGGATTTCTCAGCATTTCATATATACAAGATCATATTAGCTACAAAGAGAGTTAGTTTTACCTTTTCCTTGACCAACCAATCTGAATACTTTCATATCTTTTTATTGCCTAATTCACCTGGATAGAACCTCCAGTACAATGTTGAATATAAAAGGCAAAAGCAGACATCCCTGTCTTGTTCCAGAACTTAGAGCAAAAGGATTCAGTATCTCTCCATCAAGTATGATATTAATTGCAGATTCCCCCCTTCCTCCCACAACTGAGTGCCCCTTTTCAGGTTAAGGAAATTCCTTTCTATTTCTAGTTTGTTGTGTTTTTTTTTTTTTCTTAAACATGAGAGGGTGTCAGATTTTGTCAAATGCTTTTCTTATGTCTATTGAAATAGTCATGTTTTTTTGGTCTCTTATTTTATTAGCATGGTATTTCTCAGCATGTATTGCATTTGATTTTCATGTTAAACCAGCTCTGGATTCTCAAGATAATTTATCATGACGTATGACAATTTTGTTGTGCTGCTGGATTCCATTTGCTAGCATTTTTTTCTTTGAGGTTTACACATTTATACTTATAATGGATCCTTTCAAATTATGTTATGTTAGACACCATACAGTATATAAACTCTCCTTTTGTTTGATGTATTTGTCTGGTTTTGGTATTAGGGTAATACTAGCCTCATAAAAAAGTCAGGAAGTATTCTCTTTCCTTCTTTTCTGGAACAATTTGTAAAAGATTAGTATTAATTCTTCAAATATTTAGAAGAGGGGTGCCTAGGTGGCTCAAAATTAAGCATCCAGCTCTTGGTTTTGGCTCAGGTCAAGATCTCAGGGTTATGAGATTGAACCCCATGTTGGGCTCTGCACTGAAGGTGGAAAGTGCTTAAGATTCTCTCTCTCCCTCCCCTCTGCCTTTTCTCCCACTCCACCCCACTTGCCTGCAGGTGCACACACATTCTCTCTCTCTCTTAAAAAAATTAGTAGGTTTTATAATGTAGCCACCTGGGACTGGGCTTTTCTTTAACAAGAAATTTTTTGATTATTATTTCAGACTCTTGTGATGAATCTATTCAGATTTTTATTACCTCTTCTTTAAAATTTAAATTCAATTAGTCTACATATAGCACATCATTAGTTTTTAATGTAGTAGTCAATGATTCATTGGTTGTGTATAACACCCAGTGCTCATCACATCACATGCCCTCCTTAATGCCCATCACCCAGTTACCCCATCCCCCTACCCACTTCCCTTTCCACAACCCCCCATTTGTTTCCCTGAGTCAAGAGTCTGCCATGGTTTGGCTCCCTCTCTGATTTCTTCCCATTCAGTTTTTTCTCCCTTCCCCTATGATCCTCTGCTCTACTACTTATTTTCCACATATGAGTGAAACCATATGATAGCCATTGTTAGTTATCCATTGTCTTTCTCTGATGGACTTATTTCATTCAGCATAATCCCCTCCAGTACCATCCATGTTGATATAAATGGTAGGTATTCATCCTTTCTGATGGCTGAGTAATATTCCATTGTATATATGAGCTATATCACCTTTATCCATTCATCTGTTGAAGGACATCTTGGTTCCTTCCACAGTTTGGCTATTGTAGACATTGCTGCTATGAACATTGAGGTGCAGGGGCCTCTTCTTTTCACTACATCTATATCTTTGTGGTAAATACCTAGGAGTGCAATTGCTGGTCATAGGTAGCTCTATTTTTAGCTTCTTGAGGAACCTCTATACCGTTTTCCAGAGTGGATGTACCAGCTTGCATTCCCTCCAACAGCGTAAGAGGGTTCCACTTTCTCCACATCCTTACCAACATTTTTTGCTCTTGTCTTGTTAATTTTAGCCATTCTAACTGGTGTAAGGTGGTATATCAATGTGGTTTTGATTTGTATTTCCCTGATGCTGAGTGATGTTGAGCATTTTATCATGTGTCTGTTGGCCACTTGTAGTATTTTTTGGAGAAGTGGCTCCTTATTTCTTCTGCTCACTTCTTGACTGGATTATTTGTTTTTTGAGGGGTTGAGTTGGAGAAGTTCTTTATAGATCTTGGATACCACCCCTTTCTTTGTAATGTCATATGCAAATATCTTCTCCCCTTCTGTAGGTTGCCTTTTTTGGTGATTGTTTCATTTGTTGTGCAGAAGCTCTTTATCTTGATGAAGTCCCAATAGTTCATTTTGGTTTTTGTTTTTCTTGCCTTTAGAGACATGTCTTGCAAGAGGTTGCTATGGCCAAGGTTGAAAACGTTGCTGCCTGTGTTCTCCTCTAGGGTTTTGATGAATTCCTATCTCACATTTAGGTATTTCATCTATTTTGAGTTTATTTTTGTGTATGGTGTAAGAGAATGGTCCAGTCTAATTCTTCGACATGTGGCTCTCCAATTTTCCCAGCACCATTTATTGAAGAGACTTTTTTTTTCCTCCATTGGATATTATTTCCTGCTTTGTTGAAGATTAGTTGGCTACAGTGTTGAGGTCCACTTCTGGGCTCTTTATTCTGTTCCACTGATCTATGTGTCTGTTTTTGTGCCAGCACCATACTGTCTTGATGATCACAGCTTGGTGATATAGCTTGAAGCCAGACACTGTGATGCCCCAAGCTTTGGTTTTCTTTTTCAACATCCCCCTGGCTATTCTGTTTTTGTTTTTTGTTTTTTTTTTCTGGTTCCATACAAATTTTGGGATTATTTGTTCCAGCTCTGTGAAAAATGTCGATGGTGTTTTGATAGGGATTGCATTGAATGTGTAGATTGCTCTCAGTAGCATAGACATTTTGACAGTGTTTACTCTTCCAAACCATGAGAATAGAATATTTTTCCATCTCATTGTGTCTTCCTCATTTTCTTTCATAAGTGTTCTGTAGTTTCTAGACTACAGACCATTTACCTCTTTGGTTAGGTTTATTCCTAGGTATCTTATGGATTTTGGTGCAATTGTAAATGGGATTGATTCCTTAATTTCCCTTTCTTTGGTCACATTGTTAGTGTATAAAAATGCAACTGATTTCTGTTCATTGACTTTGTATCCTTCCATGTTGCTGAATTCCTGTGTGAGTTCTAGCAGTTTTAGGGTGGAGTTCTTTGGGCTTTCTGCATAAAGTATTATATCATCTACAAAGAGTGAGAGTTTGGCTTCTTTTTTTGCCAATTTGAATGAGTTTTATTTCTTTTTGTTGTCTGCTTGCTGAGGCTAGGACTTTTAGTACTATGTTGAACAATAGTGGTGACAGTTGGCATCCCTGTCATGGTCCGGACTTTAAGGGAGAAGCTCTTAGTTTTTTACCATCAGGAGTGATATCTCTGTGGGCTTTTCATGAATAGCTTTTTTTTTTTTTAATATTGTACTTATTTTGTAGATGACTTTTATGATATTGAGGTATGTTCCCTCTGTCCCTATACTTTAAAGAGTTTTAATCAAGAAAGAATGCTGTATTTTGTCAAATGCTTTTTCTGCACCAATTGAGAGGATCATATGGTTTTGTCTTTCTTTCATTAATGTGATCTATAACATTGGTTTATTTGTGAATGTTGAACCATCCTTGCATCCCAGGAATAAATCCCACCTGGTCATGGTGAATAATTTTTTAATGTATTGTTAGATTCTACTGGCTAGTATCTTGGTGAATATTCTGACATCTGTGTTCATCAGGAATACTGGTAATTCTCCTTTTTGGTGGGGTCTTTGGTTTTGGGATCCGACCAATAACTAGCAAGGAAATTGAAGCAGTAATCAAAAACCTCCCATAAAACCAGAGCCCCGGGTCAGATGGCTTCTCAGGGGAATTCCACCAAACATTTAAAGAAGAATTAATACCTATTCTACTGAAGATGTTTCAAAAAACAGAAATGGAAGGAAATCTTCCAAACTCATTTGATGAGACCAGATTTTATTTTATTTTTTATCTTATTTTATTTTTTGACTTTAAATTTTATTTTATTTTTTCCGTGTTCCAAGATTCATTGCCCATGCCCCACACCCAGTGCTCCATGCAATAGGTGCCCTCAGTACCTGCCACCAGGCCAGATTTTATTACCTCTTGACACAGTTTCAGTAGTTTGTATGTTTGTAGATATTTGTCTATTTCATGTAGTTTAACTAAATTGTTGGCATATCATTATTCACAGTATCCCCTTTTTATAGTCTGTTTTATTTCTGTAAGGTTATAGTCATATCCCTCCTTTCATTTATGATTTCACTAACTGAAATCTAATCTCTTCAGCATAGCTAAAGATTTTTCTTTTTGGGGGTGGGAGTTCTTTTGAAAGAGTCATTTAATTGTCTTTCTCTGTCATTGTTCTATTCTTTCTTTCATTTTTTTTCCATCACAGTCTTATTTCCATTCTTCCTCTCCCTTTGCATTTAGTTTTCCCCCTCTTCTAGCTTAGTTTTTAAATATTTATAAGTTTTAATTTTAATTCTAGTGTAGTTAACATGAAGTGTAATATTAATTTCAAGTGTGCAATATAGTGATTCAACAATTCTGTACATTACTCAACCCCATTCTAATTTCCATGGGTGGAAAGTTAGGTTTTTGATTTGAGACTTTTATCCTTTTTAAAAATATAGTATTTATAGCTATAAATTTCCCTCTAAGCAGTAATTTAGATACATCAAATAAATCATGGTATGTTTTATATTTATTGTATTCATTTCAAAATGTTTTCTATTTTTCCTTTGATTTCTTCTTTGACTTTTTGGTAATTGAGGAATGTGTTTCATTTCCATATATTGGTGACATTTTAAAACTTCCTTCTTTTATTGATTTCTAATTTTATTCCACTATAACCAGAAGCATATTTTGTATGATTTCCATCCTTCTAACTTATTGAGACTTGTTTTACAACCTAAAAGATTGTCTCTCCTGGAGAATAATCTATGTACACCTGAATAATCTATGCACACCCAAAAAGAACATGTTCTCCATATTGTTGAGTGGAATGTTGTACAGATGTCTATTAGGTCTAGTTGGGTAATAGTGTTGTTCAATTTCTCCTATAGCCTTTTGCTTCTGCACAATTCCTGTAAATTATTGAATATGGGGCATTGAAGTTGTGAACTGTTGTTTTTAAAATTTTGTGTTTCTCCTGTCAAATCTGCCAGTTTGGCTTCATATATTTCAGGACTCTTGTTAGAGCATATGTGCTTACAATTGCTATGTGTTCCTGGTGGACTAAACTTAAAAATATGTTTATAAGGGTGTCCTTCTTCATGTCTAGTGACAACTTTTGTCTTAATGTCTGTTTTGTCCCATGTTACTATAGTTGCTCCACCTCTCTTTGTGTTTCTGTTTAGATGGCACGTATCTTTCCATACTTACATTCAACCTATTTGTGTCTTTGAATCTAATGTGTGTCTCTTGTATATAACATTTAATTGGAATACATCTTAAAAATCCATTTTGCCGATCTCTGCCTTGTGATTAGTGTCTAACCCATTTACATTTAATGTAGTTACAAATAAGATAGCATTTATGTCTGCTATTTTGCAGTTTTCTATATCATATGTCTTTGTTATTCTTTTTATTCATTATTGCTCTCATTTATATTACATGATTGTTTTCTTTCATGCCATTTTATTTATTTTTCTTTTATACCAGTTTAATTACTTTTTGTTCTATTTTTGAGTTATTTTTAGTTTATTATCAATATTATTTTATTAATATTGTTATAATATTATACATAATTCTTGGTTGATGATATTTTTCTTTCAGTGCTCTGAAGATGTCATCCCACTTGCTGTCTTCTGGCCTCCATGGTTTCTGATGAGGAATTTTATTGAAGATTGATTTTTCAGGATGAATTCCTTGTTTTTGGCTGATTTCAAGATTTTCTCTTAGTCTTTGCCTTTTGGCATTTGTAATGATGTGTCTAGGTTTGGATCTTTTTTAGTTTATCCTTTTTGGATGTGTAATGTTTTTCATCAAAGTTTTGAAGTTTTCATTCAATATACTTCAAAAAAATTCTTTGTGTAGTCTTCTCTTTCTCTATCTCTTACCCTTATGCCACTCCCATTATGTGCATTTTGATATGATTAATGGTGTTTCAAAAGGTCTGAACTCTGTTCATTTTTCTTCACTAGTTATTATTTTGTTCTACAGAATAGATAATTTCAATTGACCTATCTTCAAGTTTGTGGATCATTTCTTCTGTCAGATTAAATATTCTATTGAGTCCCTTGAGTGATATTTTAATTTTACTTATTATGTATTTTTCTGCTTTGGAATTTCTACTTAATTCTTTTTAATAGTTTCTATGTCTTTATTGATATTTCTTCTCATGAAACATTGCTCTCATATTTTCCTTTACATATTTTGGACGTTTTCTTCAGTTCTTTGAATATACTTATAATAGCTGATTTAAAGTTTTGTTTGTTTGTTTGTTTCCCAGTAAGTTCAATACCCAGGCTTCCTTTGATGCAGATTTTATTGCTTTTTCCTCTCAGTGTTTAGGTAACATTTTTCTGTTTCTTTGCGTATCTCATTATTTCTTTTGTTAAAAACTACATATTTAAAATATTTTCCTTAACTGCTTTAAACCAAGAAATTTCTCAGTCTTCCCTGAGAAACTCTGTGTGTGTGTGTGTGTGTGTGTGTGTGTGTGTGTGTGTGTGTACATGCCCTTTTCAGTGTATTTTGGATGTGTGTGTTTGTGTGTGTTTGTTGGGGTGAGTCTTTAAAGCCTTGGAGGACAGCTTGAAACTCTACCTTAACTATCACTAACTGCTTGCAGACAGATTCAGGTCAGCCAGAGGTGGGAGATTATTGACTGGTCTTTCCTCGGCAGGCACACATCTCTGCATATGCAGGTGGCCTTCTTTATTTCCAGGTACGGCTATAGTTTCAAGACCCCCAGTGGACTTCTTACTCCTCAGTTTTTTGTTTGTTTGTTTTGTTTTGTTTTTTAAAGGTTTTATTTATTTGACAGAGAGAAACACAGCCAGAGAGGGAACACAAGCAGGGGGAGTGAGAGAGGGAGAAGCAGGCTTCCCACCGAGCAGGGAGCCTGATGTGGGACCCCATCCCGGGTCTCCGGGATCATGACCTGAGCCGAAGGCAGTTGCTTAACCAACTGAGCCACCCAGGTGCCCCTCAGTTTTTTTTTTTTTTTATTAAGTTTTTTGATAAGCCTCTTGTTTTCCCCAACTGTTACCACTGCTTTAAGCAAAGGCAATGTTAAATGCAACTGATTGTTCTGACAAACATCCCAGAAAAACTTTTCACAATTATTGAGCTCTGAGGTCAATGCGGAGGGCCTTGCCACTGGGCATTTCCAGGGAGCTGCCAGGCAAATCAAGAACAATGTTCTGGGAATGGGACCTTTTTTTTGGGAATTCTAATATCAGGTTTTCTCCTCTTATGGTGTTAGCCTGGCGTTTCTCACAGGTACTGTGGTGGCAAGGTTATTTCATTTAAAGGCTACTGTGGAGATGGAGAAGGGGGATGGCAACAGGGCAAATTGTAATCATAAAACTCACTGTTCTTACCAAGAGTCAGTCAGTTTTTTCTTGCATAAATGCTCCCTGGATTGTTGCAAATTTTTGAGTAATTTCCAGAGTTATGAAATGTTAATTCTGAAACTTTTGCCAGGGTGCTCATATATATTTTATGGAGGGATAGATTTTTAGAGAGCCTTATTTTCCTATTCCAGAAGTACTCTCTTCAGGGTCCTCTAAAATCTTCATTATATGAAGGGATATGAAGATCTCAAACTCTGGAAACAAAAATTTATAACTAAATTTGAATTTCAGAGTCTATAGCATTTGGTATCCCCATACTACTGGTGGGATCCATGAAACCTCTTCAGTCTATGTATTTCCTCTATTAATCTCCTGGGTGATGCAAGTCTAAAGGACATTGGGGTGCATGTATCCCTTCAAATCAGTACTTTTGTATGCTTTGGGTAAATTCCTGGTAGTGCAATTGCTGGATCATAGGGTAGTTCTATTTTTAACTTTTTGAGGAAACTCCATACTGTTTTTCAGAATGGATGAACCAGTTTGCATTCCTACCAACAGTGTAAGAGGGTTTCCCTTTCTTTGCATCCTTGCCAATATCTGTTGTTTCCTGTGTTGTTAATTTTAACTACTCTGACTGGTCTGAGGTGGTATCTTGTGGTGGTTTTGATTTGTATTTCCCTGATGATGAGTGATGTTGAGCATTTCTTCATGTATCTGTTGGCCATCTGTCTTCTTTGAAAAAATATCTATTCATGTTTTCCGTCCATTTTTTAACTGGATTATTTATTTTTTGGGTTGAATTTTATAAGTTCTTTATATATTTTAGACACAAACCTTTTATCAGGTAGGTCACTTGCAAACATCTTCTTCCATTCCATAGGTTACCTTTTAGTTGTGTTGATTATTTTCCTCTCTGTGCAGAAGCTAGTTACCTTGGTGAAGTCCCAATAGTTTATTTTTTGCTTTTGTTTCCTTTTCCTTAGGAGAAATTGCTACACTGGGGCACCTGGGTGGCTCAGTCATTAAATATCTGTCTTCAGCTCAGATCATGATCCCAGAGTCCTGGGATCGAGCCCTGCATCGGGCTCCCTGCTCCACGGGAAGCATGCTTCTCCCTCTCCCACTCCCCCTGCTTGTGTTCCCTCTCTCACTGTGCCTCCCTCTGTCAAATAAATAAATAACATCTTAAAAAAAAAAAAAAGAAATTGCTACGCTGATGGCAAAGAGGTTACTGTCTGTGCTTTCCTGTAGGATTTTGATTGTTTCCCTGTAGAGACAGTTCTTAACAGAAGCTGTTTTATCCTGATCAGCCCTCCAGAAACAAAATTACTCACCCCTTGTACTGTATTTTGGATGATTTAATGCTACTAAAGTCCATCTGATCATTATGCATGCACAGATCACTTCTGTGATGGTGCTGAAGAGTAAATATTGTAAAAGCATACTACCAGTCATCTGAATTAAAAAGAAAAGAAACGTTTTTCATATTAATTAGCCATTTAAAAATTATACAAGAAAAATACTTAGTAAAAGGGAATAAATACCATTCATCATATCAGTCTCACACAATCATGATTACTTTTGTGTATTTTTCATAAGAACAAAATTTATCAAGTACTTGCATTCTGTACCTTGGTACAAGGTACATATATATACCTTGCATTCTGTAAAGTGCCACTTCTAGCAACAACTCTACAAGTTGGATACTTTTATTTCTCTTCTACTTGTGACAAGACTGAAAAGCAGAGAGCTTACCTTAGTACTGTGGGCTGGGTGGAATTCTTCAGGGTTTGGTAGTGAATACCCATCTTTTCTCTCTTTATACTTTCTCTTTTGGATAATTTAAGGTGTCCAAGATGTGTCCCTTTTGGGAAGACTGATGGCATGATTTGTGTTTTGTGCTTTTCTAGTTAGTGCCCATAAAATTTGTACGTTATATTTTCTTTTTTCTCCTGTGTCGTAGGCATTATTATATGTATTAGGTGGAGCCAATCTCCCTCCCTTTCTATGTTTCTACCATGGCCTGAAGCAGGAGTTTCTGTTTAAGAGTGGCTTCTAGTGTGTCTCAGTGCTCTTTACTTAAAATTCCCCATTTGAGAAGCAGAGATTTATCTACTTGGGGATTTCACCCTTTCTGGGTTCTTTTTTCAGAACTGTTTGTCTTTATGACCCCAGAATTTGAGAACCATCTGGTCCTACCACAATGAGACCTATCATTTATTTGTAATTAGGTAGATAAGTTTAATTCATGGAAGGAGGCATCAGCAAGTTCATTTCATCAAAGATTTAAAACTTATTCTCCAGGGGCGCCTGGGTGGCTCAGTTGGTTAAGCGACTGCCTTCGGCTCAGGTTACGATCCCGGAGACCCGTGATCGAGCCCCACATCTGGCTCCCTGCTTGGCGGAAGCCTGCTTCTCCCTCTCTCACTCCCTCTGCTTGTGTTCCCTCTCTAGCTGTGTTTCTCTCTATCCAATTAAAAAAAATCTTTAAAGCTTATTCTCCAACTATAATAATTACAATAAAGCTGATAATTTCATCTACATCTGTTTGATTTCTTGTATCTTATCTCATTTGGTTCAGACATGAAAGGAGAAAAGTGGGTGGCAATTTACTGATATGCTATACTAGTTTCCTATATACTGCTGTAATAAAGCATCACATGTGCATGGCTTAACACAACTGAAATTTATTGTCTCTCAGTTCTGGAGGGTTAAAGTACAAAAAGAATGCATTGGCTTTGGCAAGAGAATTCTCTTTCCAAAGTCTTTAGGGGAGGATTCTTCCTTGCCTCTTTTAGCTTCTGGTGGCCTTGAGTGTTCTGGGCTTGTAGTAGCATTATTACAACCTCTGCTATCATGTTTATATGGCCAGCTTCCTTCCATGTCTTTGTCCCAATTTCTTTCTTCTTATAAGGACAATAGGTATATTAGATCAATGGCCTGCCCTACTCTTGTATGACTTCATCTGAACTAATTCCATATGCATAGACCCTGTTCTCAAATAATGTCACTTTCCGAGGTACTGTGGGCTAAGACACAACTTTTTTTGGGACATAATTCAGCCCATAACCATCTGTTTCTGCCCTGCCTCTAAGTTCCTGTCCCTCCCATGTGCAAAATATATTCACCTGATCCCAATGTCTACAAAAGTTTTGATCCACTTTGACATCAAGTCCAATGTCATCAAGTCAAAAAAGTCCCAAGTCTCATCATCTAAATTATCTTAATTATTTATGGATGAGACTCACAGTATTGTTCACTTCAGGGTAAAATTCTTCTCCATCTATGGGCCTGTGAAATCAGGAAACAAGCTATCTACCTCTAAGACATAACTGGTGGGACAGACATGGGATAGGTATCCCATTCTAAAGGGAGTCATAGGAGGAAAAAAAGGGGTCATGGGCCCTAAGCAATTCCAAAACCCAACAGGGCAACTGTTTAGATTTCAAGGCTTGAGAATAATCCTGTGTGGCACCGTGCTCTGTCCTCAGGGCTTGTTGAGGTCCCCCTCTTTAGGTTATTCTTATCTCAGCCTGTAGCATATTAAAGATATAAATATTTGTGACATGAAATGTGTTTCTTTTTCCTTTTTAAGTTTTGGTTTTCTTTTTATTTGTTATTTTATTTAATTTAAAAAATATTTTATTTTTTGAGATAGACAGCAAGTGAGAGAATACAAATGGAGGTGAGGGGCAGAGGGAGAAGGAGAAGCAGACTTCCCTCTGAGAAGGGAGCCCAGGACCCCAGGATCATGATCCCAGCCCAGCAAAGGCAGTCATGTAACAGACTGAGCCACCCAGGACCACCACCTGGTTTTCTTTTTTTGCTTTTGTAACTGATGTACTAATTCTATACTTTATACCATTTTCCAGTGGTCTTTATGCTTATTTACTTAGTTACTTACTTACTTGTTTTTTTAATGCTCCTTCATTTAATTTGTGATTTCTTTTTACACATTAGGCAAGTAGAGCCATTATTAATTTCTTTGAAACAGAGAGCTCATTGATTTAATGTTATTTTAATAAATTTCACCTTTTCCATATTGCCTAGTAAAGTGATCTCCCATAAAATAATATTTTTTGTCTATACTAAGATTTATTTCTCAACTCTCTGTACTTTGATCAATTTTTCTTTTAGGGTATAAATACTATATCATTTTTATTATAATGGTTTAATCACATATTTTCATGTCTGATGCAGCAAATTGTCTCTCCCCTACCACTATGTGGCTTCTAGACTTTCTTGGCCCTTTCCCACAAACTTTTTTCCATCCATACACATTTTACAATATTTTTATTACATTCCCTCCCAAACATTTGTTGGGATTCTATTTTTTCTAAAGATTTTATTTATTTACTTGACACAGAAAGACAGAGTGAGAGAGGGAACACAAGCAGGGGGAGTGAGAGAGGGAGAAGCAGGCTTCCTACTGGGCAAGGAGCTCGGGATCATGACCTGAGCCGAAAGCAGACATTTAACAACTGAGCCACCTAGGAGCCCCCATTGTTGGGATTCTAAATGGAATTGCATCACATTTATGTATTAATTTGCAGAATCTTACAATTTTGTGATATGAATTTATGTTCAATAATATAGTTTCTCAAAGTATTCAGTTCCTTTTTACAGTCCTCATTATGTCTTGTAGCTTTGCTATTATTTTGATAGGGTATTTATTATTTTTTCTACTTCAGTATCTGACATGGTGATTTCTAGTACAAAGAAAATGTATTGGAAGCCTGGATGGCTCAGTTGGTTAAGTGTCTAACTCTTGATTTCAGCTCAGGTCATATCTCAGGGTCGTGAGATCAAGCCCCACTTTGGGCTCTGCACTGGGCAGAGAATTTCCTTAAGATTCTCTCTCTCCCTCTCTCTCTCTCTAAAAAAGAAAATGTATTTATCCTTTATATTTTTCTTTTACCCAGATGCTTTCCTAAACTGTTTTGTTTCAGTAGTTTTTTAGCTGAGTCTTTGGAGTTTTCTAGGTATCCTATCACTTTATCTTCACATAATGATAGCTCTGATCTCTCTCTGAGGTTTTTAGCATTTATTTAGTTGGACAAAAAGTGATTTTTTAAATATTTCCATGGCAAAAATTTGGAGGAGATAGTTTGTTTTTATATTTCTATGCCAAAGATGATTATCAAATTTGGTTGTCTTTTCCATACCTTGCCCCTGCAACATATATCATTTACTACAGTTTTTTCATTTATATCTAAAATTTGGATCCTGTTGTTATTAAACTTGGTACTTACATGTGTCCAGATGTATTCGTTGGTGGCTGCCTGATACGTGAAACATGCAACACTTAACACTATTATACCAAATACAGAAAAGCAGACGCTTAAGAGGTTCATAATCAGGCAAGAAATAAGCTGTAAAAGACAAAGAAAACTGGTCACGGGCAATATGAACAGGCTTTGATGAAGCAATCAGTCCGTTGTCCGTTCTAGAACATTCAAGCTGGAAAATTTTTATCTGATTCTCTGGAATCTTACTGTGGTTGATATCAGGACTCTGCCTCAAATTTTTCGGGAACCCCAAAGGATAAAACAATTTTTTTGGTTTATTCAACTAATAATTAAACAGTGTCTGCAACATGCTAAATGTTGTGCTCAGGATAAACCCAGGCTCCTACTCCTTCTACTCAAACATGGCATAGTCAAATGGTGACACAAGATGACAAACAGCTTCATATCATAAAATTTCATAAATGTCATGCTAGGACTAAGCCTCAGGTCCAGGATTTAGCAGTGTCATTCCCAGTCCTGTAAGGTCACCTTACTACTTAATACCTTTCCATAGTTCCCAACTTCCTTCAAGATAGCTTCCAGTCTCTTTAGAATGGCATTGTGGACCTTGCATGACCTGTGAAGAGAAGGTCTGCTCTTTTGAGAAGGGGCTCCATGGGTTTTGCATGTATGCATAAGAGGATAGTTACATTTTGAAGAGGATTATTATTATTATTTTAATAATGGGAGGAAGGAGGTGATTCGACGCTGGCCAACCAAAGAAAGAACTTGGGTGAGCTATTCATTTTTGATTGTCCACTGGGCAACCCCCTGTTATTCTAAGTACTCTCCTCCCTGGTTCAGTTTTTATTTAAATTCAGTTAGCCAACATATAGTACATCATTAGTTTTTTTTTTTTTAAGATTTTATTTGACAGAGAGAAACACAGCCAGAGAGGGAACACAAGCAGGGGGAGTGAGAGAGGGAGAAGCAGGCTTCCCACTGAGCAGGGAGCCCGATGTGGGACTCGACCCTGGGTCTCTGGGATCATGACCTGAGCCAAAGGCAGTTGCTTAACCAACTGAGCCACCCAGGCGCCCCTACATCATTAGTTTTTGGTGTAGTGGTCAATGATTCATTATTTGTGTACAACACGCAGTGCTCATCGCATCAAGTTTAGTCTTTATAAAAGTTTTTTGGACTTTACTATGACAGCCAGAAGAGGAAGGACCTACCGCCCTTTCTTCAATCTGTAGGAGGTAGAGCCAGGGTATTGCCAATGAAATATTCCTCCTAAGGGTTGTGAATCTTGAAAAAGTAACTAAAGATGAACAAAAGACTGGAATTCATTCCTAGAACTGGCAGGTGGGATGTCATCCAGTGGGCAGTGGGACCCTTAGATACTAGACAGAAGGCATGATGGCTACTGAAGGTAATAACCTGGCCAGATTCTCCTTGCTAAAAGAAATAGCTGTTGCCCTTTGGACTTTTTGTTTCTGTCCTCTGGAACTTTCACAGATGCTATGGATTTTCTAAGCTCAGTCCTTCACTTCCTAGATGCTATGACCCTGGCTTCTTTCCAGTAGGTCCTGTCTTTCCTTGATATAGCCAGATTCTGTTCACAGTGGTGGACAAAATTGAGAAAATGTATTATGTAAGAGAGAACAGTGTATACAAAACTTCAGAAGCATGGGAAAGCAGGTCTTTAGGAAAATGAATTTCTTGGTGTGGCTGGAATGCAGGGTGTGAAGGGGAGTTGGATAAAGTGTGACTGGAGAAGTGGGGGGAGGATGGATTATGAGGAATCTAGTATGCCGTGCTAAGGATTTCAATTTTATCTTTTTGAAGTGCAGGGCAATACTGCTGAATGTGTCGGCCATAAAGACCCTTCTTTTTTTTTTTTTTTTTAAATTGTTACTTAAATTTTTTTTTCCCCAGTGTTCCAAGATTCATTCCCCATTCCCCACACCCAGTGCTCCACGCTTTATGTGTCCCCAGCACCCACCACCAGGCTCTCCCATCCCTCCACCCCCCTCCCTCCAAGTCCCTCAGAAAGACCCTTCTTAGCACAAAGCCGGGCTGTGGTACGCTCCAGCAAACACACACAATGCCTCTGCACACTGACCCTGTGACCACTGATGAGGTCAGAGAGGCTTATTAACTGGGCTCTCCTAGAGAAAGACATTTTGTTCCAAAAAAATCCTAATCAAGCATTTAAAAAATTTCTAAAAAATTTAATTCAATTAGCCAACATATAGTAGTACATCTTTAGTTTCAGATGTAGAGTTCAATAATTCATCAGTTGTGCTCATCACATCACGTGCCCTCCTTAACGTCCATCACCAATGACCCCATCCCTCCACCTACGTCCCTTCCAGTAACCCTCGGTTTGTTTCCTATATTTAAGAGTCTCTCATGGTTTGTCTTGCTCTCTGACTTCTTCCCATTCAGTTTTCCCTCCCTTCCTCTATGATCCTCTGGGCTGTTTCTTATATTCCAAATATGAGTCCAGCATTTGAATTAAATATACATTTTTCTTTTTGATGATTCTGCTTTTGTCATGAGAGTGTGAGGCACTCCATGGATCAACTCCTCAGCCAAACTTGTGAAAATTACTAAAAAAAAAAAAAAAGCCCAAATTTAAAATTTCTGGAAACAGTCCTAAGAGCCTATGACAAATGAAGAAATATGTATCAAGAAAGTCTCCTAAAGCTCCATCAAGGGGTCTGTGGTATCTGAACCAAGATCCACGCCCACTTACCCCCTTCCCAGTGGGCAAGACCAGTTTGGGTTGGTGTGGGATCCTTTCCCATCAGATCCCCTGACAGCCTGGTTAGTGTTCTGTCCCTTGGAGGAGCAGGTCATCTAATGAGCATTTCTAATCCTGCTTCCAGCTACTTGTAACTGAGGTTAAGTGGCAGTGAGTGCAGCCGAGAGATGAGGACTCTCTTCTTTTGCCTGGCCCCCACTTGTGTGATGAGCGCCTGATCCATTGCTGTGCCCGCGAGAGTACCAGGCCTTGACCACACTTGCTCTAGGGCTTCCACATGATGAAAGGCAGAGACCTGGGGCAGCGCTAAGCCCTCAGCTATTAAAGTAGGGATGTCACTCAGAGAGAAGCACTCCCAGGGACACCTGGGCCCACCCCCATCCTAGCACAAGAGCTTTGACTCAGAGACTTTGTCTGGGCGAGAAGTAGGCATCCTCGGGTGACTATGGGTATACCTAATGCTGCATCCACCCCTGAGGAGCAATTTAACACTGAGGGGAGGAAATAGACTCCACTAAATTATCTTAGCCAGTCCTTAAAGGAAAAAAATTCAAATAACAATAACAAGCCCTAGGGGCGCCTGGATGGCTCAGGTGTTGGGCCTCTGCCTTTGGCGCAGGGACGTGGGATGAAGCCTTGCACTGTGCTCCCTGCTCAGCCAGGAGCGGACTTCCCCTCTGGCCCTCCCCGCTGCTCCTACTCAAATAAAGAAATAAAATCTTAAAAAAACCTGCAAAACCCTAGGGTGGAGTGTGAGTGCCCAGAGTTGCTACAACATATTATAAAAAATGCCTAGTTTCCAACAACAACAAAAAAACCCTTATGAGACAGGCAAAGAAACAGAAACTATACACTTTGACCTAGACACCAGAAAAAAAAAGCAGGTAACAGAAACTGTGAGAGTGGCCTGATGTAATCTTTGTTAGACAAAGATTTCAAAGTAGTCATTACAAAGACGCCAGAGAACTAAAGTAAATGATTAAACAAATTAAAGGAAGGTCTGCCAAAGATGTTGACTAGCCGTCAATTTAATGGCAACAAATTAGATGGCCCACATGAACCGGACAAATTCCTAGCAACGGGTAAACCACTGCAGCTGACTCAAGAAGAAATGGAAAATCTGAATAGTTCTATAACAAATTAAGAGATTTGGATTCATAATAAAAAGCTTTCTGTGAAGAAAAAGCCAGTTCCAGTTCCTGGGGGGCTCTGTCAGTTAAGCATCTGCCCTCAGCTCAGGTCATGATCTCAGGGTTCTGGGATAGAGCCCTGCTCAGTGGGAAGTCTGCTTCTCTCTCCTCCCCTCACTCATACCCTCTCTGTCTCAGATAAATAAATAAAATCTTAAAAAGGAAAAAAGAAAAAGAAAAAGCCCAGTTCCAGATGACTTCAATGGTCTCTTCTACCAAATATCTAACGAAGAATTAATATCAATTATTCACACACTTTTCCAAAAATAGAACAGGAGGGGACACTTCCTGACTCATTCTATGAGGCCAGCACTACCCTGATACCGTGAGCAGACCGAGACATCACAGCAGCAACAGTCAACGACCAAACTATATACTAATATGTCTGTGAACATGGATGCAAAACCTTCAGCAAAATGTTAACAAACCTAATCTGGCACCATATAAAAAGCATTATATACCATAACCAAATGGGATTTATTCCACTAATGTTAGGCCAAAATTTCCAAAAATGAATGAACATAATATACTGCAATAAAATAAAAAACAACTGCATGATTATCTCAATAGATGCAGAAAAAGCATTTGACAAAAATCCTAGATATTAAATTAAAACACTCAAGAAAATGGAATAAGTGGCATCTTCCTCAAGCTGGGAAGGGTATCTAAGATAAACCTATAGCGAACATACTTACTGGTTTGCTAACTTACCACATACTCACTGGGAGCTTTCCTCCTAAGATCAGAAAAAGACAACAATGTTTGCTCTCACAACTTCTACTCAGCAATGTATTAGTAGTTCTACCCAGGGCACTTAGGCAATAAAAAGAAACAAAAGTCATGGGGCGGCTAGGTGGCTCAGTCGTTAAGCATATGCGTTCAGCTCTGGTCATGATCCCAGAGTCCTGGGATCCAGCCCCACATAGGACTTCCTGCTCTGCAGGAAGCCTGCTTCTCCCTCTCCCACTCTCTTTGCTTGTGTTCCCTCCCTCGCTATGTGTCTCTCTGTCAATAAATAAATGCTTAAAAAAAAAAGAAACAAAAGTCATCCAGATTGGTCAAGGATCTGTTCACAGATTACATGTTCTTCCATACAGAACATCCTAAGGAATACACTGAAAACTATTACAACTATTAATGACTTCAGCAAAATGGCAGGATACGAGAATGATGTATGAAAATCAATGGTATACCTAACACTGGAAATAAACCATCTGAAAATAAAATTAAGAAAACAATTCCATCTACAATAGCATCAAGAAGAATAAACTATTTAAGAATAACTTTAATTAAAAAAATCTAAAACTTACACCCTGAAAACTAAAGAACATTTGTAATGAAAAAATGTCCATGTTCATATGGATATGAAGATCTAATATTGTTAATATCAATACTCCTCAAATTCACTTGCGGATTCAGTGTGATCCCTATCAGAATCCCACCTGTTTTTCCTGACAGAAATTGATAAGCTGATCCTAAAATTCAGAGGCACTGAGACTCAGAATAGTAAATAAAAATCTTAGAAGAGAAAAAGTTGAAGGACTCCCACTTTCTGATTTCAAAATGTACTACAAAGTAGTCGAAACTTTGTGATACTGGTGTTAAGAATAGATATATTGACCAATGAAATAAAACTCAAAGTCCAGAAACAAACTCACAGGGGTTCCAAGACAATTTAATGGGGGAGAAATGATCTTCTCAAAAATGATGCTGGGACAACTGGATAGTCACATACAATGAATGAAATAGGGCCTTTACATTACATCATAAACAAAAATTAACTCAAAATGGATCAAAGATATAAGAGCTAAAACTATAAAATGCCTATAAGAAAAAAAGGCATAAATCTTGTGTCTTTGGTTTTTGCCATGGATTCTTAAACACGACATCAAAAACAAGATTATCAAAAGAAAACTAGGTAAGTTAGGGCTTCAACACAACTGAATCTTCTGTGCTTCAAAGGACACTATTCAGAAAGTGAAAATACAATCCACAGAATGGAAAAACATTGGAAATCATATATCTGATAAGGGCTTGTATCTAGACTACATAAAAACTCTTATGACTGGTTGATAATAAAAGGCTAGTAATGGATTTTAGGATGGGCAGATTTTAAGACATTTCTCCAAAGAAGACATACAAATGGCCAATAGCATGTGAAAAGGTGATGACTTCAGGAGTCATCAGGGTGACACATATCCAAACTACAGTGAGATGCTACCTCAGACCCACCAGGATGGCTGTTGTCAGAGGTCAGGTAATGATAAGTGTTGGTGAGGTTATGGAGAAATAGGAATCCTCACACACTGCTGGTGGGAATATAAAATGGTGTAATCACTTTAGAAACATAGCCTGTCATTTCCTCCATGGTTGTGCAGTTGCCATACAGCCCTATAATTCCATTTCTACTTACATACTACAAAGAATTAAAGATATATGTTGAAATAAAATGTTGCACACAAGTGTTTTTAACAGCACTCTTCATGATGGCTAAGGTGGAATCAACCCGAATGTTCACTACTGAGGAATGGTTAAACAAAATGTAGCATAGCTATACCATCAGAATATTACTTAGCCATAGAAAGGATGATGTAATACAAAAATTCTGATATAATACACTACAACATGGGTGAATCTTGAGCACACTATGCTAAGTGAAAGAAGCCATTCATAAAACAATTACATATTCTATGATGGCCTCTTTTTATGATTGCTTTTTAAATAAAATATCCAGAGTAGGCAAGTCTATGGTAACAGAAGGTAAATTAGTGGTTTCCTTGGGCTAGGGAGAATGGGGGATTGTGGGTAGCTAAATGGTGCATGGTTACTTTTTGGGGTATTGAAAATGTTCTAATATTGACAGTGGTGATTGTCACATGTACCTGTGGATACACTAAAAAAATGAATTGTACACTTGAAAACACCAGAATTGATTAAGATGGTATATATTTACCCAAGAAGCAACAGACTTTTCCAGGTTAATATGAAAATAAATAGGCATGTTTTTAGAAAATAAAAACTTGTTGAACTCAAATATCTGGACTCAAATAAGGAGGCCACGTAAAGCATTTCATTTTTAAAAAATAATTTTAAAAATGTTCGTGCAGAGACATATGCCCCACATTCTTTTTCTGCTTTAAATTGAAAGGATACACATGAATAAAATATAAGTAGCATTGTATTCTCTAGGAAATGACATTAAACTTAGAAATTTTTCTACTAAAAATATCCTTTCTCCTCTTCTTACTCGTCAGGTTGGAATGCCCTAGGGCTCAGTCCTGTTTCTCTTTTCTTCTTTGCTATGCTCTCCATTGGAGACCTTGACTCGGCTCATGGTGTTAAATACTATTTCATGCCTAAGATTCTCAATTCCATCCTTCTAATTGCTCAAGACAAAAGCTTTGCTTTGGTCTCTGATTCCTCTTTTTTTTCTCTCACACTCCACACCCATCAGGAAATCCTGTTGGCATCTCCTTCAAATATATCCAGTAGCCAAGCACGTCATCCCTTCCACTTGGTCTACTCTGTCCAAAGCACTGTCCCCTTTCCCCACGCTGACTGAAAAAGCCCTGTAAGTGGCCTCCCTGCCTCTCACCCGGCGCCTCCTGCGGTGTCAGAGCATTTCAGTCAGGATGATGTGTCTTTCAAGACACACCCTCATCACATGACTCCTCAGACACCTCTAGTCTCTCCCTGTTTTCCTCAGGGCAAAAGCTTGTCTAAGAGGCCCTACAGGATCAGA
This sequence comes from Spilogale gracilis, assembly GCA_004023965.1. Classification (NCBI taxonomy): domain Eukaryota; kingdom Metazoa; phylum Chordata; class Mammalia; order Carnivora; family Mephitidae; genus Spilogale; species Spilogale gracilis. The sequence continues at coordinate 19,081 of PITA01014452.1, read as the reverse complement.
CCCCCGTATCCTGAGCTCCACAGCTGAGCCTCACTTTCCTCCTCACCAGAACATGTCAGACATGCTTTCACTCTATGGCCTTTCCTTTTCCTTTTTAAAAAATATATTTTATATTATATATATATGTATATATATTTATATATTTTTATATATTTTAAATATATTTTTAAAATATTTTATTTTATTATTTTATTTTATTTTTCAGTTTTCCAAGTCTATGGCTTTTCCAATGGCTGATCCCTTTGCTGGGAATGCTGTTCCATCTGCTATCTGCATGGCTAACTTTCTCCCTTAGGCTTGGCTCCAATGCCTCCTACTTAATAAGACTTACTTGGATAATCTTACTTATATAGCCCCGAGTAGCAGCCCTTTTCACCTTTTCTTTTTTCCCATACTAGTTATCACCTTGTGAAGCACACTTTATCATTTCCTTATTTGTCATGTTTAATGTCTTTATTTCCCTGTTAGGGTATAAGCTCCACAGGGGTAATCAATCTTTGTGTGTTCACTGATACATCCTACATACCCAGAATGTGCCCGAAACTCAGATAATATTTTTGATTGAATTATTGGAATTTGAGCTGTACCAGCTGTTTTAGGAGCATTTTGTTACCTAAGTAGACAGAATATTGTATTGCCACGAGAACAGTTTTTCCAAAGCATTTTTTCCCATGACTTGATAAATTATTATTTGATTTCTCCTTGTGAAGTTGAGCCACATCAGCTTGGGAAAATCCTGGACAAGTATCCCTTAGGTAGATAAGTCTGTTTTTGTGAGGTACTTCTAGAGAAGGAAATAGAATTGCTCTATGTGAGACACAAGAGGAGTTCATCTTTGCTTTTTGAGGTAGAGTGAGGTGAGGGACAAGGGAGGGCAGAAAACAGAGCAAGGCTAGAGTTTGGGGGACGAATCACAGTGGGAGTCAGATCACGGCTACAACTTAGAAACTAGAGTCATAATCTTACCCCACCATCCCTCAAGTAAAAACAAACAAACAAATACCCAAAAAACTTTTTGTGAGTTTTCGTGAAAACCAAGCAAGAAGCCAATTTTGTTCACACATTTTTTTCATTGTTGTTGTTTATTTTGATGTTGTGGAGCAAAATTGGGACAGTATGAACAAATACAAAAACCAAAACATGGGAGTGTTAGTTCCATGGATTTGCAAAATCCCGAGGGTACTTCATGGGCTTTGAGGTCAACCTGTACTTGCATCCCTGGAAAAAATATAATAATGGATAACTTCTAGGTCACATGTACACCCTAGAAACACATTGAAAAGCTTAGAAAAAGCATAGGCTAAAAATCAATGTTAACAGTGGTAGACATTTTAAAAAAGGTATAAAAACTTAGTGCCCATAGTTATAGCCACCAAGCCCCTTCTGTCTCTTGGAGCCTATCCTTTTGGGAGGTGGGGAGAAAGTAGACCGACCTTTCACTGAATTATGAAACAATATTTCTTCAGTTTCTTCGGTCACCAGCCCCTGAAAGTAAAGTACCTTGTCTTCCTTGGTAGGTTTTGGTTAGAGGAACTAACACTTATTGAGCCCTCACTGTGTGCCAAGGGCTGCTGTTCATTTGCTTCTTTAATGCTCCCCACAATCCTTCGAGGTTGGGGGCAGGAGTTGGAGGAGCCCCATGTTTTTTAGATGTGGAGAGTGAAGTACAAAACAAAAAGGAACTTGCCCGAGTTTACACGATTAATAGTAGAGTAGTCAGAATTTGAATTCAGGCAACGGACCTCTAGATCTGTGATCCTAACCACAGTGGGAGAAGTTCTACAGGGAAATGTGCCTCCTCTGTTGGATGTATTTAATAAGACCTGATCTATATCAATGATATTCTCTAGCTCTGGCAATTCTCTTTTCACACATTATTTTGTTCTATGCCCTTATCCCTAATGGAACATGGATATCCAGGACTCCCAGGTCAGTTTTGTTTGGTTATATAACTCCTTTGGATAGCTTGAAATGATTTATTCCATCAAAGTCTTCACATCCGACACCTTAGAAGAAACCTTGTTCTTCACATGGCACCCTCCACAACACCCATACTTAAAATATGCATCAGAGTGCATCCTTGTAAAAATTAAATGACTTCTTTCCTATCCAAACATTTGAAAGAGTTTTATCCCCCCCAAAAAAGCTGGCTCAGAAGTAATATTTTCTTCTCTTCAGTTTATGCCAGGTAATTTTTTTTTGTCTTTGGCATTGCACCCAAGCATTTCAACGTACCCTGAATTTTGTGGGATACTTCTGGGCTTGTATGCTGATGGATCCCGAGGTGATGAACTGGAGATAGAAACAGGCATTTGTAAAGACCCATTCCTGTTGATGGTCCCCTATACAAGTACTTTCGCAATGCCAATGACATTCTTGAGATCTAATGTATTACAGAATTCTCAGAAGAAAGAGGTTTTTCTTTCTTCAGTTCTGTGATGACCCCTAGCATCTACAAAATGGATTCACTATTTCTCTGTTAACTGGTGTTACAGGGATGAGAAGACATTTTTAACCTCTCTGGTCATGAAGGAGGCTTCATGCTGGTGGTGGGACTTAACCATCTCACAATGACTTTATGAGGAATGAGCAGTATGTAGTTCACTTCTTTGGACTGTCATTTATTAAGCTAATGATATAAATTATTAGAAAGTAATCCCTACTGGCCAGTGGGGTGGCTCTCGCTTGCAAGAACTTTCCTCCCTAATGCTATAGAAAGAAGATTTCATCTGATCTGATCTGATTTCATTTGATCTGAACAGTGAAGGCTGTCTTCCACAAACATCATGTTCTGAGCACTAACATCGCTGCTGGCAACAGCTGATATACTAAAAATTTAATTATTTTCCCCAATGGTATACCTTATACCTGCCTTCCACCTTCCCAGAACACTAATGAAAGATGACTCATCTGAAGGGGACTGGGAATCTTGCAGTCCAGGAAAATGAGCTCCTCTCATGGAAGCAGAGGTCCCTTAGCCTGACACTTCATGTCTGGGTCACTCTGTAGAAGTTACATACATTTTCTAATTCTTGGTTTCCTAATTTTTGAAATGGGGATCAATAATAGTGATCATGGAGTTGTTGTGGCAATAGTATAAAACAGACCTAAAGTGCTTTTGGAAGGTGCCCAATACACACTAGTATGAAACTGAATAATTACTATTTGTGGCTAATTTCTGATCTTAGCTTCTTTTCTATATTTTGGACTTAGGGTCCTTTTTTGGTGCCTTTAATGAGTGAGTCATTGTCCTCTTTCAGTTTAAAGCATTTCTCTTTATGACATACAATTCTTTCAGTGTTGGTAAGCGCCCTCAACTTGATTCACACTGTAGGAAAGCCTCTAAGGAAATGTCTCCCATCCAGGATACTTATTACTATGTGTCAGAGCCCTTTCACAAAAAGTTATTATCTTTAAATCTTTTCTCCTTTGAAGTCCTGTTTTTGGTTGAGGAGTGCAAAAGGGTGGGTAAGGAACTAATAGCACTCTTTCTCCTCCAAGGAGAAATTTGGCTTTGCGTTACCTCTCTAGCTCTGTTCAGTTGGATGCTTAATACAATTGGAGCATCAGTTGTGTTACTAGATCATGCTGCTTATGAATATAATGACCCCTGATGTATAATTTGCTTCTGGATTGGATGTTATATATATATAAAATAATAACTTGTGGGAAGCCATGGCTTTGGGCTCTCCCGAGTGTAGTGCCTTATAATTGGGTATGTCCCAATTGGGCCCTTGGCAACTATGTCTGTGAAGTTATTACAGTATCCTTACTTGAAATATCCACTTTAGAAAACTTGGTTTCATTTCCCCAAATTCCTGTTTGCCCTCCCATGTCTTTTCTTTTCTCTTTTGTTATGCAACCTCTCTAAAAATACTACTATAGCCCCAGACATTAAGCTCAGTCAAGCCTTTGGATTTTCACTCTGAAAAAAAGAAGGAAGAAGGAAGGAAGGAAGGAAGGGAAGGAAGGAAGGACGAACAGAAACCTTGTAGTTATCCAGATAGCCACTTTCTTTACTGCTCTTCAAGATTACTCTCTCATCAAAACATGCAACAGACATAAAAAGACTTTTCCTAAGTATATATTCTCTATCCCCACCCACCATAACTTAAAATCAATAGCACCATGGTTTACTCACAAATGGTGATGTCCAAAATATATAAATTAGTGTAACAATGACAGGCATAAAACCGGTACTACCTCTGTCCTCTTCTTTGAGAAATAATGCATAACAGAGATACCCCAATGCATAATATAGCAGGCCACTCATGATTTGCACAGCCTGTGAGAAGAGAGAGCCATCATTATTACTCAAGTAAAATCTATCATGGATGATTCAATATGGTGACTGAAATGTCATGGCCATATCTAGCTTATCCTGGTTATTTCTGAAGCAGCGATGAAAGAACTACGTGTCGGGGAAGAACCAAGATGGATAAAGAAAGGGTAGCCACAAATGGATGTTGAGGTCTCCACATTTATTTAAATGGGGAATATGTGCTTTTGTTTCATAAACATCTTCAGAAATGTTTAATTTCTAATTTTCTAGTGGGCTCTGGTTAAATAAAAAGCAGAGGCCTCTTTGTTTGGTGCAGGAGGACACACAAAGGAGGGCACTTGGCCTTGAGGATCACTCAAGGCTCTGCCTTGACATCCCTCTAACTTGTACCGTTGGATCTGTGAGATCAACTCCGGCTGGCAAGTGTGTTCTTATTCTCTACCACCAACCCCAAAACTACTTTTAGGCTTGCCTTCATTCTTCATCCTCTCTTGTCTGAGAGTTGGGCTTTGGTTTCCTTTTGCTCTGCCCACTCTCATTCTCTGTGCTGATTTTTGTAACTATACTCTGGACAATAACCCTAGACTTTGTTCAAAAAAACATGAAGGAAGACTCTCCAATAGGGAGTCGGGCCTTATTCTCCAGAAGGAGTAGAGCCACAGATACCCACCAGTGACAAGGGTGCCTGCAACTACTGAAGCAGGGGAAGGTCAGTCTTTTGTTCTAGGCAGGCCTTCACCTGATTGGATGAGGCACATCTACATGCAAGGCAACCTGCCTTACTCAAAGTTCACTGATTTAAATGTTAATCTTCTCTAAAAACACCTTCACAGGAGAGGGTAGGAAGATGGGCGAAATGGACTAAAGGGAATGGAAGATACAGGCTTCCACTTATGGATGGGTAAGTCACAGGAATAAAAGGTATAGCATAGGGACTACCGTTAATGGTATTATAACAGTGTCGCATGATGACAGGTGGTAGCTCCATTTGCACTGAGAATAGCATGAGGTCTAGACTTGCCCAGTCACTATGTTGTATCCTTGAGACTAATGTAGCATTGTGTGGCAACTGCACTTCAATTAAAAAAAAAGTAAAGATACATTCACAAAAATGCCCCAGATAATGTGACCTATTATCTGGGCACCCTGTGGCTCAAGTAATGCATAAAATTGTCACAGAAAGTCAAGAAGTGGCTACTGGGTGATGAGACTCCTCTCTTTAACACAAAAGCATGCATTTATTGGTTACTCATGCCTTGATCTGATCTGGGATGAGATTCAGTGGACTTGCCCACTATTGTTACATTCTTCAGAATCAACTCCTTTCTTGGCCATGAATCCACTGACTTACTCTGAGTTCAATGGAGGACTCAGCAGGGCTTAGTAGGAGGAACTCAGTAGAAGATCCTAAACCTTTCGCCTTCTCTGAGGTGGTGGATCTTACTGGTAGGTCAGGGATTGGCCAATGACTGGTCTACCTTCTCACACACATTGCCATGACGGCTGCCCAGGGCAGACAGAGAGACAAGGAGCAAGCAATCCAGCAGTAAAACACCATGGTGATGGGGGATGAAGTAGAAAAAGACCAGGGTCCTGCCCCTGTTATACATGAGGCTCTGCTGCAAAGTTGTGCCTTGTATTCTAGCTGTGGGCCAAATAGCTACCAGCCAGCTGGAGATAATCATAGATCTATTATATTGGGTATTTTCTGAGGACAAGTCTTAATTTTTCTGGCTTATACCGAAGTGTGCTTCAAGCCCCCATGAATATTGGTGGTTAATACAAAAGGGTACAACAATCTAAGGTTTAGGAGAAGTGAGAGGGAGAACACTGAAAAGGAATATGATCTCAGAGATAAATAGAGGGGGAGCATGTTTTGAGTCCAGTGTCATCAAATGGCCACTGGGCACAGAGTCCCAGTGTCTCTACCCCCTTCTGGTTTTGGGTCCCTTGCCTGAGTCTGACCACCTCATTTACGATCTATAAGCTTGTTTCAAACTGTTTACACACAAAGACAGAAAAATAAACTTCTCATTGTTTATGAGTTTCATAACCAATCTCAGACTGTATTTGTTAAAATCCTGGGTAGGTTGTGATGCTATTGAACTATTCAGAAATGGTTTGTGGATCCATAATTTGTGTCCAATTAAATATGGACTCAGAATACTTTGATTAACTTTACTTCCTTTGGGGAATTCATTGTAGATGTCTTCCCTTTTATGTTAGGAAGATGCAATAATCATCATTTATTAACCTAAATAGCACTTAGTTCTTACCCCCAATGCTCTTGTCTCCAATCTTAGGGTACAATTTCTTGGCATTTTAATTAAGATATGGTATAGAAACTGTAGAGAATGAATAGACTCCTTTTCTGTAGAGAAATACAAAGAAAACGTAAGCTAATTATTTTTTTTGAGAGTAAGGAATTTATTTATTTATTTATTTATTTATTTTTAAAAATTTTAATAATTATTTTTTTTTCAGTGTTCCAAGATTCATTGCCCATTCCCCACACCCGGTGCTCCATGCAATAGGTGCCCTCAGTACTCCCATCCCCTCACCCCCTCCCTCCAAGTCCCTCAGTTTGTTTCTCTGTCCAAAGTCTCTCTTGTTTCGTTTCTCTCCCTGAATTACCCTACTTCCCATTTACTTTCCTTCTCCTACTGTCCTCTATATTACCCCTTATGCACCACAAGTAAGTGAAACCATGTGATACTTGACTTTCTCTACTTGGCTTATTTAACTCAGCATAATCTCTTCCAATCCAGTCCATGTTGCTACAAAAGTTGGATATTCATCCTTTCTGATGGAGGCATAGTATTCCATTGTATATATGGACCATCTCTTCTTTATCCATTCATCTGTCATAGGTCATAGGGTAGCTCTATTTTTAATTTTTTAAGGAATCTCCACACTGTTTTCCAAAGTGGCTGCACCACCTTGCATTCCCACCAACAGTGTAAGAGGGTTCCCCTTTTTCCACAGCCTCTCCAACACTTGTTGTTTCCTGACTTGTTAATTTTGGCCATTCTGACTGGTGTAAGGTAGTATCTCAGTGTGGTTTTGATTTGAATTTCCGTGATAGCTAGTGACGCTGAACATTTTTTCATGTGTCTGTTAGCCGTTTGTATATCTTCTATGGAGAAGTGCCTCTTCATATCTCTTGCCCATTTTTTGATGTGTTCATCTTCTTTTTGGATGTTGAGTTTGAGTAGTTCTTTATAGATCTTGGATACCAGCCCTTTGTCTATAGTGTCATTTGCAAATATCCTCGCCTATTCCGTGGGTTGCCTCTTTGTTTTGTAGACTGTTTCCTTTGCTGTACAGAAGCTTTTTATTTTGATGAAGTCCCAGAAGCTCATTTTCGTTTTTGTCTCCTTTGCCTTTGGAGACATGTCTTGAAAGAGGTTGTTGTGGCCAATGTCAGAGAGGTTACTGCCTATGTTCTTTTCCAGGATTTTGATGGATTCCTGCCTCACGTTGAGGTCTTTCATCCATTTCGAGTTTGTCTTTGTGTGTGGTGTAAGAGAATGGTCTAGTTTCATTCTTCTATACGTAGCTGTCCAATTTTCCCAGCACCATTTATTGAGGAGACTGTCTTTTTTCCACTGGGTATTTTTTCCTGCTTTGTCAAAGATGATTTGACCATAGATTTGTGGGTCCATATCTGGAATTTCTACTCTGTTCCATTGGTCTAGTTCTCTGTTTTTGTGCCAGTACCATGCTGATAATCACCATCTTGGTAATCACCAAGTACCATGTACCTTGCTGGTAATTACCATCTTGGTAATCACAGCTTTGTAATAAAGCCTAAAGTCAGGTAACAAGATGCCCCCAGCTTTGTTTTTGTTCTTTAGCAATTCCTTAGCGATTTGGGGTCTTTTTTGATTCCATTTAAGTTTTAGGATTGTCTGTTCCAACACTTTGAAGTATGTTGGTGGAGTTTTGATTGGAGTGGCATCGAAAGTATAGATTGCTCTGGGCCATATAGACATTTTGACAATGTTTATTCTTTTGATTCATGAGCATGGAATGGTCTTCCATCTTTTTGTGTCTTCTTCAATTTCTTTCATGAGTGTTCTGTAGTTCCTTGAGTACAGATCCTTGACTCCTTTGGTTAGGTTTATTCCTAAGTATCTTATAGTTTTTGGTGCTATAGTAAACAGAATCGATTCTCTGATTTCCCTTTCTATATTTCATTGTTAGTGTATAGGAATGCAACTGATTTCTGTGTGTTGATTTTGTATTCTGCCACATTACCAAACTGTTGTATGAGTTCTAGTAGTTTGGGGGTAGAGTCTTTTGGGTTTTCCACATAGAGTATCATGTCATCTGCAAAGATAGAGAGTTTGACTTCTTCTTTGCCAAGCTGAATACCTTTTATTTCTTTCTGTTGTCTGATTGCTGTTGCTAGGACTTCTAACACTATGTTGAACAGTAGTGGTGATAGTGGGCATCCTTGTCTTGTTCCTGATCTCAGAGGGAAGGCTGTCAGTTTTTCCCTGTTGAGAATGATATTCGCTGTGGGTTTTTCATAGATAGATTTTATGAGGTTGAGACATGTTCCCTCTATCCCTATACTTTGAAGAGTTTTGATCAGGAACGGATGTTGTATTTTGTCAAATGCCTTTCTGCATCAATTGAGAGTACCATGTGGTTCTTCTCTCTTCTCTTATTGATTTGTTCCATCACATTGATTGTTTTGCGAGTGTTGAACCACCCTTGCATCCCTGGGATAAAATCCACCTGGCCATGATGTATAATCTTTTTAATATATTGTTGGATCTTGTTGGCAAGGATCTTATTGAGAATCTTGGCATCCATATTCATCAGCGATATTGGTCTGAAGTTCTCCTTTTTGATGGGGTCTTTGTCTGGTTTGGGGATTAGGGTAATGCAGGCTTCATAGAAAGAGTCTGGAAGTTTTCCTTCCATTTCTATTTTTTGAAAGAGCTTCAGGAGAATAGGTGTTATTTCTTCTTTGAATGTTTGGTAGAATTCCCCAGGGAATCCGTCTAGTCCTGGACTCTTGTTATTGGGGAAGTTTTTGATCACTGCTTCAATCTCATTATTAGACATAGGTCTATTCAAATTGTCAATGTCTTCCTGTTTCAGTCTTGGAAGTTTATGGGCCTCTAGGAATGTATCCATCTCTTCTAGGTTGTTAAACTTATTGGCATATAATTGTTGATAGTAATTTCTGATGATTGTTTCTATTTCCTTGGTGTTAGTTGTGATCTCTCCCCTTTCATTCATAATTTTATTAATTTGGGTCTTCTCCCTTTTCTTTTGGGTTAGTTTGGCCAATGGTTTATCAATCTTATTCATTCTTTCAAAGAGCCAGCTTCTAGTTTCATTGATGCGTTCTACTGTATCTCTAGTTTCTGATTCATTTTCTCTGCTCTAATCCTAATTATTTCTCGTCTTGTGCGAGGGGTTAGTTTAATTTTTTGTTGATTTTCCAGTTATTTAAGGTGTAATGAGAGTTGGTGTGTTTGGGATTTTTCAATTTTTTTGAGTGAGGCTTGGATGGCTATGAATTTCCCCCTTAGGACTGCCTTTGTTGTATCCCATAGGTTTTGGATCAATGTATCTTCATCTCATTGGTTTCCATGAAGTGTTTCAGTTCTTCTTTGATTTTCTGGTTGATCCACAGATTACTGAGCAGGATCATCTTTAGCTTCCAAGTGTTTGATTTTCTTCTGAACTTTTTATGGTGGTTGAGTTCCAGTTTCAAGGCATTGTGGTCAGAGAATATGCAAGGAATAATTTCAATCTTCTGGTGTTGGTTGAGCCCTGATTTGTGACCTAGTATGTGGTCTATTCTGGAGAAAGTTCCATGTGCGCTCGAGAAGAATGAGTATTTTGCTGTTTTAGGGTGGAATGTTCTCAATATATCTATGAGATCCATTTGGTCCAATGTGTCATTCAAGGCTCTTGTTTCTTTGTTGATTTTCTGTTTAGATGATCTGTCCATTGCTGAGAGTGCTGTGTTAAGATCTCCTACAATTAATGTATTTGTATCAGTATGATTCTTTATTTTGCTTAACAGTTGGCTTATGTAGTTGGCTGCTCCCATGTTGAGGTCATAAATATTTACAATTGTTAGATCTTCTTGGTGTATAGACCCTTTGAGAATGATGTAGTGTCCTTTTGTGTCTCTGACTACAGTCTTTAGATTAAAATTCAAATTGTCTGATATGAGAATTGTTACCCCGGCTTTCTTTTGGGGTCCGTTGGCCTGAAAGATGGTCCTCCATCCCCTCACTTTCAATCTAGAAATGTCTTTAGATTCAAAATGTGTCTCTTGTAAACAGAATATGGATGGGTCCTGTTGTTTTATCCAGTCTGCAACCCTGTGCTGTTTTATTGGAGCATTTAGGCCATTCACATTGAGAGTGATTATTGATAGATACGTTTGTATTGATATCATGTTGCCTGTGAAGATCATGTTTCTATAGATTACCTCTGTAAATTTCTGTTCTGTGTCACTCTTGTGTTCATTTCTCTTTTACAGAACCCCTCTTAGTATTTCCTGTACTATTGGCTTGGTGGTTGCATAATCTTTAAACTTTGGCGGTCCTGGAAGCTCTTTATTTCTCCTTCCATTCTGAAAGTCAACCTTGCTGGGTATATTATCCTTGGTTGCATATTTTTGTCATGTAATTTCCTGAATATGTCTTGCCAGCTCTTTCTGGCTTGCCAGGTTTCTCTGGCAAAGTCTGACGTTATTCTGATGGTCCTCCCTCTATAGGTAAGGGATCGCTTCCCCCTAGCTGCCCTTAAGACATATTCTTTGGTTTTATGATTCACGAATTTCACAATTATGTGCCTGGAGGTTTTTCTGTCCTCATTGATCTTGGGGGGTGTCCTTTCTACCTCTAGGACATGAATATTTGTTTCATTCCCCATATTTGAGAAATTTTCATCCATGATTTGTTCAACAACATCTTTTAGGTTTCTCTCTCTCTCAACTCCTTCGGGGATTCCAATAATTCTGATATTGGGGCATTTCATGGCAACATTTATTTCCCTTATTCTGTTTTCATGGGATTTTAGTTGTTTGCTCCAAGACTTCTCTTGCTCCTGCTTCTTAATCCATCTGTCTTCTAAATCACTGATACGATCTTCAGCTTCACTTACTCTAGCTGTTAGCATATTTAAACAGATTGCATCTCGTTAATAGCCTTTCTAACTTCAGCTTTCAGTTCTGTTATTATGGCTTCCATTTTGAGACCAATGTTCTTTTACAACTTAGCCATTATTTGGATGATTGCTGCCCTGAATTCCATTTCTGTCATATTGTTTATGTTCATTCCCAGTACTTCTGTGACCGGGGCTGCAGTCTCAGGGTTCTTCTGTTGGTTGTTCCTCCTCCGAGTCATTGTGGTGAGGAGTGGTTGAGGGGGTGTATAGCTAAATATATCAGCCACTATCCAGGTGAATTGGTTACTGGAAGGTTTTAGAGCAATCAGAATTCTCCACCGAAAAGGAAGAAGAAGGAAAAAAGAGAAAGGGAGAAAGGAAGCAAGAAAAGAAACCCCTGCCAGAGTGGGGCCCAGTGGTAGGATTTATATGGTACAAAACTACTGCAGGGTGAAGAAAAAGGCTATCAAGAGTATATGAAAAGATCAAAAAGCTAAGCCCAACCTGAATGACCCCCAAGACCAGTATTTATATAATACAAAAGCAAAAACAATTACACAGAAACACTGACAGACTAGAGTGGGAAGGTGAGGGCAGACACTCCTTGTGGGCAAGGAAAGTGTTTCAGATCCTCCCGAGTTTGTCTTGTTATTATTGATGGAGGAGCCCACTTTCTAAAGATATAGGGAGATTAGAACTGGTTGTATATAGAGGTAGTATTGAATAGGGATGTAGGATTACCATGAAGCTTATAACTATATGTATATGTAAAAGAAAAAATAAAGGAAAGAAGAGAGAAAAAAGGGAAAAAGCAGATAAAACAAACAAGCAAACAAGAGGCAACAACAACAACAATAGAAAATACAGGAAAGTGTTTGAAAAAATTTCAAGGTAAAAAATTGTTAGGGAGTGTTGTAGTGAGTATCACGTTGTGATAAAAAATGGGTTAAAAATTAAAAGAACAAAAACCATGAGAATGAATTTTTAAGTTTAAAATGGAAACTTTAAAAGTAAAAATGGAAAAAAGGTAAAAAAGCAGATAAAGTGAAAAACTGTATCAATAAAGTATACAGGTTTTGGGGCAGTACCAGGAATTTAATA
>PITA01014451.1:0-53544 GCA_004023965.1 Spilogale gracilis | reverse complement strand
GATGTCACAGATTTTAAAATGAGACTCTTTCTGCCTCAAATTTAGCTGGTCCCAAAGGGCTTACACTCAAGTATAATTAAGAATAATTAATTCATAGTACAATTAAGTACGCTTCACATGCTAGAAGCAGGGACCAGACCACTTGTGTGGGGTATGCTAAGAGACAAGAAAGGAAATCAGCTCTATTGGATTTGGCCTGCCACGTGCCTCCAGGCTATAGAGGAAAAGGTCAAGAATTCCTTTGGAGACAATTATGGTGTGCTGGGACTTTCTCCTCCTTTTCCCTACTACAAACCATTTTTGAGCTAGATACGTGTTCCTTGGAAGCTGGGAGTCAAAGGGACTAAATTTTGATATTATGCTGGACTGGACTTCGGAAACAGCTGTGAAAATAGGTTATTATCAGGTCACATCTGGGAGAGCATGAGAAATGTCTGAGTTTCATCGCAGGATAGCATAAAGAATGAGCTGAACCTATGCGTTTTTAGCAGAGATTGTTGTCAGAAGAGATCATTTGCTTTAATTTTGCCCCTTACTCTGTCTAGCATTTAGAAAGAAATGGCTTTGCAGGTATAAACGCCAATTACACAACAATGAAGTAGACACACACATGTGCAATCAATCTGGTTCTGTCTTAAAGCGGCTCCAAAGGAAAAGACTATATTTTCACAGATGAGCAGGAGGGAGGTGGGTACCGTGGGGAGGAGCCGGCACACAACCCCAGGGGGAAGGTGTGAGGGTAAGCTGATGCTGCATATCCTCCCCCTGTCCTGGTGTGTCCCTGGGGAGCCTCCTGGACCCTGGGTCCCCTCTCCTCCTGGACCCTGGGTCCCCTCTCCTCCTGGGCCCTGGGTCCCCTCTCCTCTGTACCGTGACGTTCAGCGAAAACCCTCTTATTGTTCATCACACCCAATACAAGTCACCATCAAGTCTGAAATGAGCAAACAAATCGACTATCGGCTTAGCAAATGAAATTTACCACTCACTCACCTGTGCAGTGGCATGAATGAAGGCCCCACTCCCCGAGCCAACGTCTGTAATGGGGGCACCGTCCATAGTATGAACTCCCTCTAGCGTGTCATTCAGGACCTCACCAGACCCTATGGAAGTAGGCATTCTGTAATTGGTAACTGCATTTTGTAATCTTGGAAAAGAATGAAGTATCTCTTTATTTATTAACTTGAAAAGATGTCCACAGTACAGGATTAAGAGGGGAAAAAAATCAAGTTGCAGAAAAATTGACATTGAAGGACAGTATCACACAGTGCTTTGATCACAGGCTCTGGCACCACCTGTGGGGTGGGAACCCGGCTTTGTCACTTACTAGGAATGTGACCTGTAGCGAGTCTTTCACCCCGGGCCTCAGGTTCCTCATCCATAAACTGGGAACAATAATCCCCATTTTACAAGGTTGTTTGGAAGGTTATGTGCTACAAGGATTCAGTAAGTTAATACAAATAAAAGCACTGAGGACCATCCCTCAATAGAGTTAGCCATTTAGTTAGCCACTCATAAATGTTCACTGTCAGTGTGGTTCTGTGTGTAAAGGGAAAAAAATCTATGTGAGTATACATTTTTTTAAGATTTTTTTTTTATCATTTATGAGAGTGAGAGAGCACGAGGGAGAGCACGAGCTGGGGGGGGTGCAGGGAGAGGGAGAAGCAGGCTCCCTGCTGAGCAGGGAACCCAATGTGGGGCTCGATCCCAGGACCCTGGGACTATGACCTGAGCCAAAGCCAGATGCTTAACTGACTGAGCCACCCAGGTGCCCCATGAGTATCCATGTTTTATCATCATTATATATATATATATTCATAATCATATAATTAATATGATTATTAAATAACACATGTAATATATAGATACATATGTGTGTGCAGATAAACCACACAAAGCTGGCTAATTTACAAAGTTAAATACTGGTTTCCTCCAGAGGATAAGTAAGGAAAGTACCATCTTGGAGGATTCATACAACACTGCATTAATTGAACTGTTACCATAAGCACATAGCACTTTTGCAATTTAAAAAACAAATGGAGGGGCGCCTGGGTGGCTCAGTTGGTTGGGCGACTGCCTTCAGCTCAGGTCATGATCCCGGAGACCCGGGATCGAGTCCCATATCGGACTCTCTGCTCGGCAGGAAGCCTGCTTCTCCCTCTCTCACTCCCCCTCCTTGTGTTCCCTCTCTGGCTGTGTTTCTCTCTGTCCAAAAAAAAAAAAAAAAAAAAAAAAAAAAAAGAAAAATCTAAAAAAAAAACAAGTGGAGGGGCACCGGGGTGGCTCAGTCATTAAGCGTCTGCCTTCAGTTCAGGTCATGATCCCAGCGTCCCAGGATTGAGCCCCACACTGGGCTCCCTGCTCCACAGGAAGCCTGCTACTCCCTCTCCCACTTCCCCTGCTTGTGTTCCTTCTCTTTCTGTCTCTCCTTCTGCCAAATAAATAAATAAAATCTAAAAAATTTTTAAAAATTAAAAAAATAATAAAAACAAGTGGAGTCCCAAAGCAAAGAAAAAGAAATTATACTAATATGAATATATACCTGTCATGGGCTGGGCCCCACGCCAAGCATGTCCCATGCAGTACGCCATTTAATCCTCCCGCTTGTCCACCTTTCCTACCCACAAAGACCTTCCCACCGCCCAATATCTGGGGGAGCAGAGCCAGGAAGGGGATCCCATGTTTTCAGTCCACCCACTATCACCCCATAGCGTGTGTGTGCTGCTCTGATGAACACATCAACACCGTATTATGATTCACCCCATTTTGCTGAGGAGGAACAGGGTCCCACAGAAAGTAAGGGATGGGGAGGGGCCCTGAAGCCAGGTCAGCCGGTGCTTGAAGGATCCACTCCCCCCCCCTCCGCGCCCCCCGACAGGCATCACCACTCTCTCGTCCTGCCAGATATGGCCACCAGGGGGTGCTGTGCAAACAACAGGCAGACCCCAAACCTCTGTGTGTCCCCACTCCTTGGAGGTTGTTAAGTTGGAGGGTAGGGAGCAGGGTGCCCTGGGCCAAGATGGTGCCAGGAAAGCTTGGAATAAAACTACTAGGTAGCTTTCCCTAGATGGGGACAGGGCTCTGGGTTCAGGCCCCTTTCTCCTCACCATCTGGGCTGTCTATCCAATAGGAAGAACCGGAACACTTTAGCAACCTCTATTGTTTCTGTTTGGCATTTTTTCTGCTGGTAAAGGAGTCTGGCTGATCCCAGGGAACAGAAGAACCAGGGCTTGGATCCGTGTCCCTGTCTGCATTTGGCTCCCACCTCCTTTGCTCTCACCCCCAAATCCAGGAGAGGCTCTTGCCTAGCCCTACAGCCTCTGCCCGCTCCCAGTCCCTCCTCAAAGATGCTAATTCCACCCAGGAAAACAACATTCACAATTCATAAACTACTTCCACATCCCTAGCTGGGCTCAATCCTCTAAGCTACCTGGGAGGCAGGGATTGTGAACACTCTCCCAGGGGGCAGGTAAAGAATCTGAAGCTTGGGGCACCTGGGTGGCTCAGCTGGTTGAGGATCTGCCTTCAGCTCATGACCCCAGGACCCTGGGATGGAGCCCCGCATTAGGGTCCCTGCTCAGCAGGAAGCCTGCTTCGCCCTCTCCCCTGCCCCTGCTCATGCGCCCTCCTGTGCTCTCTCTCCCTCAAATAAATTTTAAAAATCTTAAAAAAGAAAAAGAATCTGAAGCTTGGAAATATTAAGCAGCTTGCTCCAGGCTCAGAAGCAATAGGCGGCTGAGCAGGGCTCCTGCCCAGGCTGTCTGCCCTGTCCCGTCTTCCCCAGCAACACCCTGACTCTGTGTTTGTATTATGACTGTATTAAATGATGACACAAAATTTTTTCCTATTCAGTACTGTATTCCTTCTCTCATCCGGAGACTTCCCAATTTAGTTGTCAAAATAACATGCATTTCTTGATGGCAGAAGTGAAAAGGATGATATATACAAATACAGAAGGCTTGTTAAATACAGAAATAAAGTCAGAAAAGCCACCCATAATCCTTCCACCCAGATAACTACTTAGAACATTTTGTTGTCTATTGCTGTCTCTCTTTCACACACACACTGCTCTACACACATGTGCACATGCACACATACACACACGGCTATATATAAATAGATATAAATAATATATTCAAAGCTAGGGTTAGAGCACACTGAGTTCTGAAATCTGCTTTCTTTACGGAGTATAGCACAAGTCTGACCCTGGGTCATTACCTCTTCTGTGTCACCGATATCAAGACCGTACACATACATGAAGGGCGACTTGCCCAACCAATCTTTCCTACATGCAGAGTGGGTTTTTGTCCATGTTTTCTGCCCTGAATGTTGGTGCTCTGGCACAGGGAGTAAGCTCAGTCCAAAGCCAATGGCCCTCTGCTAAAGGGCAGGAAGTACAGACCCATCTCATCCGTGGACCCATGCCACACTGCTGCCTGGGGGTCACCGCAGATCTTGGGTTTTGACCAGAGTCCTCACACATGTTGAGGGATAAGAGTTCAGGGGTGAGAGCCCTGGATGGGGAGCCAGGAGGCCAGCACTCCCCCAGGGCCTGCCGCTGACCTGTGGGTGCCTGCCTGCCCCTCTCCAGCCACCAGTTTCCACTATGTGCCCCACAGGAGTTCAGATGACCTGATCCTATCCTCTGAGAGTCAGGAGTTTGCAGCCAAAGCTGGGAAGGGTGGGATTCTGGAGTCAGGCCCAGGTGCGAGGTCCGTCCCACCACTCACTAGCTGTATGACGGTGGGCTTGTCACATACACTTTCAAGCAGCAGTTTTTCCACCCATAAAATACTGGCCAGTGATACCAACTGGGAGATGGACAGTCAGGACAGGAGATGAAGTGTGGGAACACTTGGTACACAGCAGGTATTTCACTAACAGCAACAAGCACTGCAAGCTTTTCTGTTGGAACTCAAGCCCCCCCAGAGTCTGAGGGTTACAAGTTCAAGTATCAGGGGTGCCTGGGTGGCTCAGTCATGAAGCATCAGGCTTCGGCTCAGGTCATGATCCCGGGGTCCTGGGATCCAGCCCCACATCGGGCTCCCTGCTCAGCAGGGAGTCTGCTTTTCCCTCTGCCTCTGTCTCTCCCCTACTCTTGCGCATGTGCACACACACACACACACACACACACACACACACACTCACTCAATTAAATAAAAAAACTCTTTTAAAAAAAGTTCAAGTATCCAAGTTCAAATGCAGCTCTGCCACATACAAGCCAACGAGCCCCAGCTAGGTCACCCAACATTTCTGTGTGCTGATCTCCCCCTCTTGTCTATGAAATGAGGATGGTTATAATCCCTTCCTCAAAGGACCAAGGGGACGGTTCAGTGAGAGGCTTTATGTGATATTTATCACGCAGGCTGGGCACACAGGAGTCACTTCATCTAAGATCACCGCGGGTGAAGGCACATCGGGGACTTGCCTTGCTCCGGGCCGCTGTGCACGGTGACGCTCAGGTGGGCAGTTTCCAGAGTCCCCTCAGGTGCAGGCTCACCAGAAAGCTCTGCATCCTCAGAAGGAGGTGATGGAGTTGGAGGTGTGCTTATGGGTTCAACGTTTGCTTCTTTAGACTGAAGGGAGGAAAAATGAGACCCAAAAGGAATTACTTGGGAGGAAAGTAGAAAAAATGGCAGGAATTTTCATTAGAGGAAATAACACATTCACGACACTCTGAACAAACCCAGCTCAATGCCTGGACCTGCCTATCATGTGCGCAGGCCATCGCTGACCCTCCCGGGACCTGAGAAGGACACACGCAAGGGGTCATTAAATTCTGTTCTGTCTCCAGTAAGACTCCGCTCATCTCAGCAGAAGCTCAAGCACAAAGACCCCGCATCCCAGGCTGGCACAGGAGGTGCTCAATAAAGATCTCTTAGGCGAGGGAACGAATGAGTAATGAACCAGGATGTCCTCAGTAAAAACCACATAAACCCAATGCCAGATGTGTGCTACATGCCTGTGAAATATAAGATGAGGGTGAGCTCCTTCCAAGTAAACTTCAGGACCTGAGCTGCTTTTCCAAAAGCAGTCTATGTCTTAATTAACTTCACCAAGTAGAGAAAAATGAACAGACAAGAATCCCCAACAGTTGGAAACACAGAGCAGCTTCAAGATCTAGGCAGAAATCCTGACTGAGGGGCGGGGGTGTGTACACAAAGTTCAGAGCTTCATCCCTTGACCGAGGACCAGGTCTCTCCTAAGCCCAGGGCCTGGGGATGTTCGAACAGCCTCATCCCTTTCTCAGCTCAAGGAGTTGTGGGTGGTGAATGGAAGGGTCCCACTGACCAGTGTTGGACCTGTAGTCTGAGTAAGAAACAACTCAGCCAGGGGTGCCTGGGTGGCTGGTTAAGCGACTGCCTTCAGCTCAGGTCATGATCCCGGAGACCCAGGATCGAGTCCCACATTGGGCTCCTTGCTCGGCAGGAAGCCTGCTTCTCCTTCTCTCATTCCCCCTGCTTGTGTTCCCTCTCTAGCTGTGTTTCTCTCTATCAAATAAATAAATAAATAAATAAATAAATAAATAAATAAATAAATAAAATCTTTTAAAAGAAAGAAAGAACTCAGACACTGAGCTGATTTGTTATGGTAGCACGCTTGCCCATCCTGACTAATAACAGAAGGTTATTTCCTTAATGTCAGAATCTGGTATACAAACAATAAGTCTCTGGTCCATGAGAACTAAGGGGATGCTTATGGGCACCATAACCTGGGAATCGATGGTTCAGTTCTTACAATCAAATTTAGGTCCAGTCTTTGCATCTACTTATGGCTACGTTTTGTTGGGCAAGCCATGTAACCTTCCTCCTTTGTAAAATGGGACAACAGTGACTACTCCTAGGGTAGAAAGTGGAGATGCTCAGCACAGAGCCAGGCCCATAGTGTGGACCCACATATGGTAGTTATTATTCACAACACCAGAATTATAAATTTTTGAGAAGGAACAACCCCTCAATAGTGCTTTTCTCTGGGTGTTGGTGTTAAAGGTGATTGCTTTATCTTTTTGCTTACCCGTAGTATTTCCAATAACGAGAATGGAATGTTTATGTATGAAAAATAAAATATAAGTTATTGTACTGTAAAATTTCCAGGGTAGAAGCAGGAGTGGAAGTTTTCAGGAAGCTGGGCCACCAAGAATGAGGAGACTTACAGAAGGCAGGGGTGGAGGGAGGTGCTAAAGGGACACGGTATAGTCAGGGCCTGGCTATCTGCGCCTGGCGAGGGCTCGAGGGTTTGGGGAGAGAAGAGGGGGACAGATCCGGGGAAGCAGAGAGTGGGGAGGCTGGTTCTTTGGTGAGAAGTCTGGCCTTAGACTTGGGGGCCTCCCCAGCAGGTGGCTCAAGAGAGGCGTGTGGGCATGTGCTTCAGCGAGTTCACCCTGGCAGCAATGAGGGCACGGGTTTGAGGGCTGAGAGTCGAGGCTTAGGTCAGGAGACCAGGAGAATGCATGACAGAGGCCAGGGAGGCTAGAACCAGGCCGGGCAGTGGGAGCAGAGAGCTGACCATGCCCACTGGAAGCTGTGAGGGACTCCACTGGGGCTTCTCCACTCCTCCCCAGCTGCGTGGTGCCCCAGCAGGGTGCTAAGACCTCCCCCCAGGCCGTTCCTCTCCTTGCCCGTCCAGGAGCAGGGGGCACTCTGCCGTGGTTCTCTGAGGATGTCCCTGCTGGTAGTGGAAAGTGAAGTTGCTCTGTCAGCAACCTGAGCTCCAGGACGAGGCAGGCAGGGCAGGCAGGGGTATGGGGGAAGGGGCAGCAAGGTGACACGGGCTGAACTCTGTCCAAGATTCTGTTACATGAAATCACTGACTCCAGCTTGTCTGCTAAAACTCTCTTTGGTCAAACTCCCAAGGCGTCAGCTACAAACCCTTGTTCAAGGCAGAGCGTGAATCTGGTAGGCTAACGGTTGGTGGTTCGGGCCAGGGTCCTGCCTCCAACAGGTGGCCGTCGGATTTCAGGGATTAGTGTGGATGCGGAACGTGTGTGGCCGATGACAAAATGGAACTGTCGAGTCTCAAGACTTTGTGTTAAAAGCGTAGAGGTTTGCTGAGCCTCTCTCGCATTCAGAGTTATTCATTTCATGGGTATTTTCTGAGGCCCTATTGTGAGCCAGGTCCTTCGCTGACCCCCAGGGATAGAGAAATGAAGAAATAAGACAGTGTCTACCCTTCCACTGTTGGCCTGTGGGGAGACCCACACGCAGACACGGCGTGGTTGAATGTGGCACGGGGGAGAGCAGAGGGAGAGCGAAGTGCAGGAGGGAAGCTCCGACGTGGGGCTGTGGGCTGGACCCTGAAGGGGAAGTTAGGAATTGGCCGGGTAAGGTAGGGGGCGCGGGCAGGGCCCTCTAGGCAAGC
The DNA here is from genome assembly GCA_004023965.1 of Spilogale gracilis. Lineage (NCBI taxonomy): Eukaryota > Metazoa > Chordata > Mammalia > Carnivora > Mephitidae > Spilogale > Spilogale gracilis. The sequence goes on along the minus strand of PITA01014451.1, from coordinate 45,189 downwards.
GGACCACCAGGGCTTAGGCTTGGCCAAAGGGGTTACAAATATTTAGAGTCTGGGGAAACTGGGCATTTAGGTGTGGCTGGGGAAGAGTTCTGGCTGTGGGTCAGAATCACCAGCAGAGCTTTCGTAGTCCATCCCTTGAACCTCACTCCAGACTCCCTGAATCTGAATGTCCAGATATGCTGCCCAGAGGCAAGTGTCCCCCCACCACTGCCCCGCCACCGCCTGCCAAGGCACACACGTGATTCTGACGCACAGCAAGGGCTCAGAACCCTAGGGACATTAATTCTAACTGAGCATGATAGAACTTTCCAGAAATGGAAAGGTGTGTCAACAGAAGTTGACTTGGCGGGAAGCATGGGGTAGCAGGGACTCCTGCCCTAAATGGGGAAAGAGGTGAGGAGGGCTGGCTTTTTAAGTCCCTGACTGCTCAGGCAGTCCATAATTCAGTTCCCTGATCATGGCTTGTGTCTCAGAGGGTGGCAGGTTGGAAGGGGGGAGGACAGGGAAGTGAGATTCATTCCAAGAGAGAAGCCAGAGATGGGAGGGAAACGTCTGTGAGAAGAGGAAAATTCCCTGTAATAGGGGGGTGGCCATGGAGGGAAGCCATGAAGCCCTTTCAGGAGATGGTGATGGGATGACAGAGCCCTAGTCCTGAGCTGGAGACCTGGCTCTGCCACTTCCAGGCTGGGCAGCCCTGGGGACAAAGCTCTTCACTCTTCTGTGCCTCGGGGCCTCCTCTAAGGAGTGAACAGAAAAGCACACCCAGCAAACAGCAAAGGAAGCGAAGCTTCTGCAGGAGTCGTGCCGGGAGCCTGGAAACAGGACTCTGATCCCAGGCAGACCAGTCAGCTCCAGGACCACGGCCCAGAGAGAAGTCTGTTACGGACTAAGGACAATCTCAGCAGTTTGGCCCGCCCTGCAGCCCTTGTCACCAGCCACCCGGGAAGCAGGGGACGGGGGAGGGGGCGTGCCATGCGCTGCCTGTGTTTCACGGGCCACGTAACTTGCAGCAGCCTGTGAGGGAGGTATGCTACATCTCAACCAAGGAGGAGGAAGTTAGGGACTCACAGTCAACAATCAGAAAGGGGCAGAGCTGAACCACACCCGGAGGGACTCTGATATGTACCGGTCCTCTTAAGACCACTGAGGACAGCAGGGCTGGGAAGTCTAGGAAGGAAAGTGTTGGCGGGAGTGGGGACAGGGACCACTGAGTCCTTCAAATCACCTTTGTCTTCTCCAGGTCCTGGAGGGATGTTTTCCCTACCTCCTCCCGGCTGCAGCGTGCTCCTGCACCTGCCCCATGCCTGGGGCCCAGTGGCCTGAGGTCCTGACGTCACTGCTGCTGGACCCTGGCAAAGCCTCCTGTTCCCTGAGCATCTGCCAGCACCTCCCGTGCAGGGTTGTTCCCAGGATTAAATCAAGTCACATATAGTCCAGAACTGCCAAACTTCAATGCCTCCTCCACCAGAAAGTCCTCCCTGACCAGTCCCTGCCACCATGATCATCTCCTGCTCTCAAACCTCACTCCCCTTTCCCATCCCTCTTTCAAGGCCACCATGTGTTACAGGCATCCCTGCCTGAGCTGGACTCGAGCCTCACTGTGAACTGGTGCACTGGGGGACAGCATCAGGCTAGAAGGCCCAGGGACCACTACTCTGTGTCCTGCTGCAGGTGCCCTGGACATGCCACCGGGATTGGGGGGGTGCAGAGCTGTGGCATCTAGGGTTACAATACTGCCCAGAGCAGCTACCATCCCCCCCACCACCCAGGCCACCTTGGACCCTTGCCTCTCCTCCCCCCCCACCGCCCCAGTGGCCCTAGAGCTGGCTGTGGTCCTAGGGATGAAACTCTGCAACCCTGCCCAGGTCAGAAGCACGGGGCTGTGGCCTGAACCCTGGATGGGGCATCAGGGGGCCTGTGCTCTAACCTCAGCTCTGCCCAGACACCCAAGGGCCAGTCTCATTCCCTGTCTTGGCCTCAGTCTGTCCATCTGTACTAAGATGTAGATTCCATATACCTCCGCACAGAAAGAGGGGAACTTTAAGTACTACCCCCACCCCTGCACTAACGGACTACGGTTCCATTCTGCTCATGCAAACCTCTGTCATCAAAGGTCTATAATTTCTAGCCTCTGCCTTATTCCCTTGCTTTCTTTTATCAGAGATGAGTCTGTAGAATGTGCCAGACTGGTCGAGGAGATTGCTGAGCCTCTGTGTTCAATGACTCAGACACTGTTGGCTATTTTCATTAAAACGGGCTCCTGCCATCCCCATGCTCTAACTCAGTGCATTCAAAACGACTTCCTTGTCTGGGCCACAGAATACATTCCCAGGAGGGAGGAGGCCCTAGTCACGGTGCGGATGGCTGCCTTTCCCATGGGGCCAGACGGGAGTTCCTGGAAAGACTCTGCATCTCCCAGAAGGAGGGGCTCTGCCTTCTTTCTCGGAGCCCAGATCCCGGAGCCCAGAGAGAATGTGACATCAGCCACCATTCAGGGCCACCTCCCTCGCGCCAGACACCAGGCCCTGACCCTGCACTGCTTCATCTCACCCTCCCGACACATCCTCCCACAGGACTCTGATCCGCATTTTATGGAAGAGGAGCTGAGGCTCAGAGAGGCTGAGTTACTGGAGCTCATAGAGCCGAGAGGCAGGAGAGCACAACGTTTGTCTTTGGGCAGTCCTCTTGCGGCCGCGGCCACTGCACAAGGTAGCCAGGAGATAACGGGCATCCCAGGGCACTGGGGCTGCGGCCAGATACCCTGGGCCAGGACTCCCCTGACCTCCCCACCTGAAGCCACAGAGTCTAACATTGACTCTGGGCCCTTAAAAGCCAACAAGGTACACGAGGCAGTCAGCACTCACTGGGGCTTGAGTGTAGGTGACGGCTTCCAAGATCTCAGCAACTCCCTCTGTCTCCTGAAGCCCGCTGGCCTCTCCTGACGCCTGTGTGGAGACAGATCATGCCGGCAGAGGGGAAGTCACAGACGGTCACTCCTTTGGAGAAACTGTGTGTGTGTGTGTGTGTGTGTGTGCGCGCGTGTGTGTGTGTGTGTGTGTAAGACAGAAAGACACAGAGCCAGAAAGAATTGAGAGAGAGCACAAAAACAGAGGCTATTCTTTTCACTGTTACTTCCCTATTTTATTGCTCACGCAAACAAAAAACTTGTCAATATACAGTCCCTTTCACATGTCTACTTTCATTTTGGCCATGTCCCTTCAACCTCTGCCAAAGGCACTCCCATGTAAATGGGAGTCACTCGAATGTTATGTTGGAGAACCACAGAATTTGGAGAATGTCTTCCTATTGCTACCTTATCGTCATAATGAGCCATCTGATGTCAGCCAGGGAGCCTGGGGGCCATCATTTTGTAAATAATACCCTGTTCTTGGACTCTTGGGCAGCTCCTACTTTTCTAGTACTAACAGCAATGCAGAGAGAAGGGAATGAACACACGTGAGGTTTCCCTTCTCGCATCTCATAGGAATGTCAGGGCCAGGATCATGGCCCCAGGGAGAGCAAACATTCTTACTGAGCCAAATCCACCTCTGAAGGGCTTCCCCACTAAATGGGCAGCATTTTTTTTTTCCTAAATGATTGAAATCAACTTATGCTTTGCTTTGGGGTTGACCTCCCCCTCCCCAAAGAGAAACAGAGTTCTAGGAAAATGGCAGGCCACGCTCTTCTCTTTCTATGTCAAGCTAATGCTTCTGCCTGAAGCGTGTTTTCTTCTTCATCCAGCAGATACTTAGTTGTCATTGGTCAGGTATCAGCTCTTTCCTTGCCTACTCTGGTCCCTCTTCTTTCACCTTCATGTCCCCCCACCCAGACAGCTTGGGTTTGAGGACCACCCAGGTTCTAGTCACCCCGCAGTTCTGTCACTGCCCCTGGGCGCATAAGTGTGCGTGAGCTGCTCGAGGACAGAGATAGCTGCCAGTGTATCTCATTAGTTCTAGCATCTGCCAGGACTGTCACCCAGGGGGCACTCAGTGGATCCTGGGGGGAGGCAGGGAGGCAGAAGGCAAGGAGGGCGCAGAAGGGCCCATCTTTTTTCCCTGCCTACTACTCCATCCCCAACTTAGGAACGGATTCATTTGCCAAGCTCAAAAGCTAAATTTAGGCTCATTTTTATAGGAATTTTTACTCATGTCTTAGAGTTTTCACTTCGACTTTAGAATCCTGACATCCTTTCTTGGCAGGAAGTCTGGAAACCAGGCCACTCACTGCCACAGCCACCAAAGAACCCAACACCTTAGAAGAAACACAACCCACCTCCGGCCCCCCACCCCCCACAAAAGAGGTGGTGAAGCTCTTAAAAAAATAAAGCCAAAAAGCCCAAAATAGGACTAGAGGCGGAGCTTGACAAGTTGAGAGATTTTAGAGACCCCATGACGTTGGGAAGAGGGACTGCCTGGGTGTCCAGCCCTCCCGGGCTGAGCGGCCGCGGGGTGGGGAGAGGGGAGATGGGGGCTCACCGAGGACTCTTCAGCTTCACACAGCTCCTCGGGGATCCTGGGGTCGGGATGGACGGTGAGCTGCTGTATGGAGCCCTGGGGGAAGAGCAGAGGGTCAGAGGTCCCCACTAGCTCATCACGGCACGACCACTAGTGGCAAGCACTATTGTCCTTGTATCAGAGACCAGGCCACCAAGTGAGAGGACAGGTGTGAGAATGCACTGCCTGGGGCCATGACAACGGAACAAGCCACCTCTTGGCCCACTCTCATTTAGGGGCGACCTCCTTGGGCCAATATAAGATGAGCTCCATGAGCTAGAGAAGCCCCTGGGGAGTACTGTGTTTGAAGCACAGCCTCACAGCAGCCTACTCACTGGTCCCAGGTCCCCAGCCTGTCCATGGCAGGACCTAGGATGCCCAGAAAGGGTCTTTCCCTGGTAGCTTGCAGTTCCTCAGCGGGCAGGCCTCGTGTGAAGAAGAGCGGCCAGCCAGCCTCCCTGCCTCCACTCGCACCTCCTCTCTCCACCCTGACAGTTCCTTCTCCATGATGCTCCCCAAGTGAGTGTGGAAAAATTGTAACTGGATTTTTACTTCTTCAGATTTACTCGCTGTCTCCCATTGTCCTACAAGTAAACCCAAAGTCTGCCCCCTGGTACCATCTCGTATCAGTTAGCTGCGATATCAGTAAGGAGGTGTGCTGACCAGATGCCTAACTACAGTAACTTAGGGATTTTCTCAAAATGACTTATTCATAAAAGCTTATTTCTGCTATATTATCAGGCCATACTGTCCAAAAGGAGAGAGAGAAACTACCTCTCCTTCTGGCATTCTAACCTCCTCCACCTTCACAAAAATTACTGAAATGCACCTGGCACGCCTCTCCAAAGGAGGGGGAAAAAGTGGAAGAAATAATAAACCTTCCTCTTTTTATCATGCCTTAAAATGCACAAAGAGCTTTCACTCAGACCATTCCACCAGACTCTACCACCCCAAGGTGTAGGTTTGCTTATCGTCTTGTACAGATAAGAAGACCCACAGAGGATCCATGCTCTAACACCATCAGGGTAAACTGAAAACAGGACTGGAATCTAGGTTTTGGGTCCCAGGACTAGTGCTCTTCCCAGCACACACACGTGCCTCCCTGAGGCTATAAGAACAAAATAGTAAGAATGGTTGCTTGGTTGCTTGGGTTGACCGCCCAGCATCCAGGGGCCTCCCTGATCTGCAGGGCTTGGACTCACGGTGAATCTCTCCAGCCCCGTGGCTCCCGCGTTGCCAACAAAGACTCCTGCACTGGGCTCGAAAGCCAAGGGCCGGGAGGACCGCTGGAAGGGGACATGGCCGTGCTCCTCGCAGTCCACGAGGAGGGTCACCTCCTCGCCCTGGACGATCACCGCAAAGCGACTCCACCTTTGGGTCATCACGGGAACTGGGAAGACAGCGGCCTCGTGGGACACGTGGGAGCCTGGCTCCGTGTAGTAGAGGACGACCCGCTGGTGGCCATCCTCCACACCCGAGAGCCGCAGGCCCAGGTAGATGATCTTCTGGAAGGCATCAGTGACGGCAAAGAGCACACCACCATTGTTGCTGCTGGGTTTCACCGTGACACTGATGGCAAAGTCCCTGAAGAAGGTGGGCGGGATGAGGGTCCTGGCCGGGCGGCCGACGTTGGCACCAGGCCCGAAGCTGTAGGCTGGAAAGCCACCAAAGCCGGTGACAAAGGACACAGACGAGGGCAGCGGGACACCGATGAGCTCTGTGAGGTCCAAGTGGCCCTGGGAAGCCGAGTCTGCAGGGAGGGAGACAGAGCGATGGCTCTCACACATATATTCTACTAAGCTTGGAAATGAGGAAGAAAGAAAGGTCCCACGTGAAATAGGATCCCTCAGAAACCCCACTGCAGTTCCTTAATTACTGGTTTTCATGCTTTTTCCACAATGATCCACAATAAGAAATGCGTTTATACTGCAACACAATATGCCTGTTCTAATAATCATGTATCTGTAACACCAACACAATGTTTCACAGAACGTTATTTCCTTTCAATACTCATTAGGCACTCTGATATTTTCCCTTCGGGAGTTCTTTTCCTCTTTTATTAAAAGCGTGCTGGAGGGATGCCTGGGTGGGTCAGTCAGTTGAGTGTCAGACTCTTTGGCTCAGGTCATGATCTCAGCTTCATAAGATTGAGCTTCAGGCACCTGGGTGGCTCAGTTGGTTGGGCGACTGCCTTCGGCTCAGGTCATGATCCCAGACCTGGGATCGAGTCCCACATCAGGCTCCCTGCTCGGCAGGAAGCCTGCTTCTCCTTCTCTCACTCCCCCTGCTTGTGTTCCCTCTCTGGCTGTGTTTCTTTCTGTCAAATAAATAAAATCTTTAAAAAAAAAAAAAAGATTGAGCTTCAAGTTGGGCTCCATGCCCAGTGGGGAGTCTGCTTAGGATTCTCTCCCTCGCCCTCTGTCCACTCCCCTCAAATAAATGAATAGCATCTTTAAAAGCATGCTGGCAACGATCCACTAAATCGTTTTCATTACCCACTAAAAAATCCTGACCTATAGTTTGGAAAACATTTTTAAGTACGCCCTAGAATATTCCCATCAATTTACAGATTGTTCCTCATTTCTATGAATTGTTCTCTTTCTGTAAAACCCGGTAGGTTTGTTTTGTTTGTTTTGAATGAGGTCTCCTGTTGAAGGGTTCCAGGGTATGGGGGAAAACTGGGACAAGGTGAAGTGCTCCCAGACCTAAAGCAATTGAAATTCACATCAGTGTCATGATGGACATTCCCTGAGTTCTGTGCAGAGCCCAGCTTTAAACTTCACATCCATTAGCTCATCTAATCCTCACAACTCTGGACCTTTAGCCTCATTCTACTTCAGGGAAAAGTTAAGAAATTTGCTCTGGTTCAAAGCCAGAGCATCTGACCCCAGAGTCTGAGCTCTTATCTGGCTGAAATCCTAGGGCTCCACTGTGGTGGCCTGGAAAGGCCCCCAGACCTGGGTTCCTTAGTCCCCCCAACACTGGGAGCAGTGTCTGGGCTGGCTTGCAGTGATGGGCACCCATTCCCGAGGAGATGTCCAGGTGCCAGCAGTGAGACAGACAGGAAGTTCTCGGGAACAGGTGGACAGGACCCCTGCAGGTGGGACAATGAACACACAGACACCGTGGCCTCAGAAATGAAGCCAGATCCTGAGGACTCAGCCCAAGGAGGAGGGCTGGAGTGAGTGAGGTTCAGAATTGAGCAGGGTCCCTCCCCAGAGACCAAGGAGCAGAGCAGACATCTGGAGACTGCCTGAAGACAGCCAAAGGTCAGAGAACCCTGACAGCCTGAGTGACTGCAGGCGACTTGGGTTTGTCTCCAGAGAAGACCCAAACCATTCAAGGGCACCGTGAGTAAAGTCCCAACTGACAGATCAAGCCTGCCTTTCAGTTTACCAACCTGTCCCTGTCTGACTGGACAACTAATTAGCCAGTGAGTCCTTTCACTGCTCCAAGGTAGTGTTCCCCTCTACAATATGGGCCCCACAAAAATGATTAAAGGAGACCATCCGTGGGACCCTGGTAAATATGGTGGTGAGGTGATAACTGTTCACTACTCTTTCCTTTGATTACATCCACTCACCAAGCCCAGGGTGATGGACAGGGTATCGACTGCACTGTGCTGACACGGAGAGGGAGGCCAAGATGGGGGCCTGGACCCCCTGCCTCGTGTCCCCTGGGCTCCCCACAGAGAATATACACAACCAGGTTTTTCATATGTGATTCTACTTCACCCTCACTGCAGCCCCGGGATCGACTGCCATCCTCCAGATCAGAAGCAAGGCTCTTGAAGAAGCAGGGAAGATGGAGAGACTCCCTGAGGTAACATGGTAAATGGCAGATGTTTTTAAGCCATGACTGGGCTGATCTCTCAGGTTGGTTCCCTGCCTCAGTCTCTTGAGACAGGGGTTCCCTCCCAGAGGTTCTGGGGGGAGCTCCACCTCACTGGCCCATCATGCCAATGACCCTTTAGCAGCACGAGGATGCAACTGAATTCTGGGTGGCCCAGGAACTCAAAATTCCCTGGAGGATGGACGAGAGAGAGAGAGAGAGAGAGAGAGAGAGAGAGAGAGAGAGAGAGAGGTTTTTCAACTCCAGTGCCCCACCCCCGGTCCCCACAGATAAGGTTGCACAAATGTCAGCAGGCACCTATGTGTGGCTATGTGTGTGTCACAAAATTAGCACGACATATTTAGGACCTACCAAAATGCATAAATATGAGACACATAATAAACGTTAAAATGGTCAATTTTATGTGTTTATATTTTGCCATGATTTTAAAAAAGAGTAAATGAGAGGATTAAATGAACCAGTCTGAGGTAGGGCCCCTGATATGATCACTACCAGACACGCGTTCCCCCCACCCCGCGGTCCAGCATGGCGGCCATGAGCCAAGTGTGGCTGTTGAGTCCTTGAACAGTGGGTCGTCCCACCTGTGAACCAGATTTCAAAGACTTCTTTAGGACAAAGGAATGTAAGATATCTCATTAATCACGTATATATGGATTACATGCAGAAATGATAATTTGGGGAATTAATGGGTTAAATAGAATATATGATTTAAAGAATTTCTGAAGAATCTGATGAAGAACAGGCATGGGCCCACCCTTCCGCTGGTAAAAACACTGATTCAGAAGAAACTCTGGGACATGCTCCAGTCCTCTTGCCCCAGCCACGCCCGCAAAGGCAGCCTCTCCAAAGCACATGGCGTGCGTAGTCCCATGGATGTCGCTGTATGTTTGCTACATGAGCACGACACTCCTGGGACAGAATGTGCCACCACTGTGTGTGTGTCTCTCAATTTCACATGGCTGTTGGTATGCCGCATGGACTCCCTGACACTTTTCTTTCCCCACCGACCTTGTATTTTGAAGGCCACCTTTGTGGACACATTTGGTTCTGAATCTTCAACCTTCAGAACAGCACTCTCCGGCATCAGTAAGCCATACAGACTGGCCCACTTTCCTGTTGATGGGAAGGGAGGTTTTCATCGCTACGGACCTGTTGCCCACATCTCCCGGTGCTTACCTGGGGGGTGGAATGATTGGACATCTGCAAATTCACTGAATGCTGCTGCAGTTTCCTCTGAAGCACCTGTGCCGATTTTTTCTTTAATTGGGACATAAGTGATATATAACATTGTAGAAGTTGAAGATGTACAATGTGCTGATCTGCTACATTGCTGTATTGCAACACGGTCACCACGCAGCTCAGCTAACACCTTCGTCAGCTTCATATAACCATCATTTTAGGCGGGTGATAAGAACATTCAAGATGCCGCTGTACCCACCAGCAGCAGATTCTTACCAACATTCAGGGAGGCAGGGAGATGAGCCAAGGAAACAGTCTGTGGGGCTTTTCAACTCTAGCAATCATGTTTACTTCTGAAACTAAGCAATATTTTAAAATATTTATTGTAGTATTGTTTATAAACCATGTCATGGAAAATATTTCGCAACATTTTAGCAAAAACAATGACCCATCCTCAACAAAAGAGCAAATCTGATCATGTTGGTGTTCTGCTGAGTAGCCTATGGCCTCCCAACCCACGACCCTCGGTCTGCAGGCAGTGGGGTGGGGGCGCTGCCTCCTGGCTTGAGAAGCCTTTGTGGTCTGGACCCCGCTGTGCTCCCTGCTCCCCCAGCAGGCCCTGACACAGGCCCTCCCCACTTCACAGCAAGTGTGCTCCCCTCTGTCACCCACCCCATCTCACTGCACATGGTGACGTTGCCAGAAGACCTCCTTCCCATCCTTCAAGACTCAACCCTGGCCTCACCTCCCCTGAAATCACTTATTTCACCTCCAGCACCCACATCCTCCTCCCCTCTGGAGGCTGCATTAGACGCTGTCTCAGGCCACACTGAGATCCTTCACCATAGCCCTCAGCACGCTGAATGTCACTGTTGGGCCACTTGTCTCTCTCCCCATCAGACTAGGACGACAAGGACCATGCCACTCGTCTCTGGGTTCCCAGTATCTAGCCTAGTTCTGATGAATGAATGAATGAATGAACGAACAAATAAATGAACGCAGGACTAAAGACAACCCGCTCATTTTACAAAAGAGGGAACATGGGATTAAAAGAGGGAGGGGACCGCTGGCTCGGAACTTAGAGCTGATTCTCTACCCAATGCTTTTCCTCTCCAGTTTGCAACTTGCATTAAAACAGGAATTAATTTTAAGTATGAGAAACCCCAGAAGGCATATATGAAAAGATTGATAAATCTGGTTAAATTTCACTGCACCAAAATTCTTCAAGTTCTGCATAGCAACAAAAATTCCCAAACTGATCTCAATAGAATCCCAAACTGGACAAGAATATTTGCTATATATATCACAGACAAAAAACTAGTCACCTTACATACAAAACAGAAGAGCAACAGCCCCGTGGAAAAAAATGGGAGAAGAACAGGGAAATTCATTCTGCTGTAAAAAATGGGGGCACCTGAGTGGCTCACTGGGTTAAGTCTTTGCCTTCAGCTCAGGTCATGGTCTCAGGGTCTTGGGATCGAGCCCCACACTGGACTCCTTGCTCGGTGGGGAGCCTGCTTACCCCTCTCCCTCTGCCTGCCTCTCTGCCTACTTGTGATCTCTGTCAAATAAATAAAATCTTTTTAAAAAATTAAAATGGCTCTTAAACATATGAAGAGATACTCCACCTCCCTCAGGAGAGAAATACAAGTTAAGCGTATGGCGAGATATCATTTTCCCTCTCAGACCGGCACACATCAGAATGTCAGATAGTATGGTGTCTCAGGGGTTGCTTTTGGGACCACGCACTAGTATAAGGTCCATGGGAGGCACTTTGACAATGTTTGTCAACATTACAAGTGTATGCGGGCTCTCTGATCCAGGAATTACACTTCTGTGGATTCTTTAACAGATAAAGCCACATGGGTGAAATATAAAGCATGTACATGAGTATTCATTGCAGCGTTACTGAAAATGTTTCTAACTGTCCATCTTTGGGAATGGTTAAATAAAAATCAGTTTTGATAGGTCATGAAGCCTTTAAAAAGAGTGATTCCTTAGGTACTAATATGAAACAATAAACAAGATGTTTTAAGTAAAAACAGACAAAAAAAGGGGGGATGCAGAACAGAATCACTATCAGAAATACATATATTAATATATATATTAATACATATTTCATATGTAAATGTATATGATATGTTTTAAATATATATAGTAGAATATCTCTAGAAGGACATACAAGAACCTGGGACTAGAGATTGTCTCCAGGGAAGGGAGCTTGTGGGTGGGAAACAAGAGAATTTCTTTTCTCTAGACACTCTTTGTACTTTTTGAAATTTTATACCATATACATGGTGTGAAAAAGACATTTACATAATTTAAAGACATGAACTCTTCTATTCCCTTTTAGAAATTATAAAACCCTCTCTCCTTGCTTGTCCTCACTCATGGCCTGTCTCCATATAGAAAAAAAGGGGAGAGAAAGAGAGAAAAAAAAAAGAAACAAACACCCCACTGAGATTTCTTTTCTCCCCTCCAGGTTGAAAGATAAAACGAGAACAGAACCAACAGTGCCCTGTCGACAGCTCTGCTTTCCTCTTCCCGGATCCAGGGTGACATGCATCCTCCTGTTTCACTCTCCCCTTTCTGGTGGGCAGCTCCAGCTTTGGAGAAACGTGCCCTTCCATGGCAGTAAATGGGCCACGCTTTCATCCAGCCAGTGGCTTGTTTCCAAGTGGTGTCCCCATGATTTCAGGGATTGGGGGGGGAGTGGAGGTGGGTGGTTCAGAGGATCTGGGGGCAGAGGCAGAGGTCGAGTGGCTGGTACAGCCCAGGCTTCCACATGGCAATTCTGGGAATCCTATAGTTCCCAAAGAATCCTGCTTTTAAAAAAAAAATCACAAATCTATCCAACCTCCTGCTTTTATAGATAGGAAAATGAATGGTCAGGGAGGAAGTTCTGTGACTGTAAGCCACAGCCAGGGAGTAACAGATGAGCAGCGGGCAAAGATGGACAGAGAGGAGGTGTGATTCTGCCCTGCTGTCCCAGCCCCTCCGGGCACTGGTAATGGGTTGGCCATCTGGAGAGTGGGCAGAAGAAGCCACCTGCGGAGGAGAATTCTTGGCATTGGGCAGAGCTGGGTTCAGATCCAGACTTTGCCATTTACCAAGTGGGCAGCCTTTGGGTGGATGACTTCGCAGGACGTGGGAACATGCAGCCTGTATCCCGTGTGGGGAGCAAATGAAATGAAAGGTGGGAAGTGCCAATGCTCAGCAAATGGTAGTGACTCGTATTCTATTTGATTGAAAGGTATAAGCTTAGCAAAAAGCAAAGTCTGCAAAGACGACCCTCCCTAACCGCCCCCTGCCCTCCCGTCGCCCAGGCCCCAGCTTCCAGGCCCCCCAGGGAAGACAAGTGCGCAGGAGCCTGGCCACTGCTCCTATTTCAACTGGGTTGGCCCCAGAGGGAGCCAAGCTGCAATCTGCAGGAAGCCCAAGGCAGCCCAGTTCTGCTGTCAGCAACCCCTACCTCCCTCCAAAAGCTGTGTCCCACAGCATGGCGTAGTGGGGAGCGACCCCTGGCCTGGAGTGACCCATGCTCAGGGCTGCACCCGGGCCTGCTGGCTCATTTCCCCTTGGCTTCTGCAGGAGGGCCACCTGCTCAGGAGGCCACCAGGGAGGGGAGAGAAGCCAGGGAGCCAAGAAAAACAGGCCCAGCAACTGGGTCCATAGGCTTGTCCTGGGATGGCTCTGTACTGGGTGGGAAGTGGGAGGGTGGGGATCACAGCTGGTGGGAAGACGTCCCACCATCCTGGGGGGCGGGGTAGGCAAGATCGGAGAGGGCAGTTTGACAGGGGCTGATGCTGGAACTCTGGGACTGTCTGGCCTCAGGAACCTTGCGGCCATTCGTGGGAGGGGGGCACCCTTCTCCACAGATAGTAATACCTATTCTCATAGGACAGCTGTGGAACTTGAGTGAAATAACATATCTAAAATGCTTAGCACACAGGAAGTGCCAGGCTCAGAATCCAAGGCCCTGGGGAAGGTGAGTGAAATCAGGCTCAGGCTCCACATCTAATAAGGACCTCACTGCACGCTAGTCACCTGGGGATCCAAGCTCCCTCCCATTCCCACAAGTCCACAGGCCCAGGGAGCCCTCCAGGCACAGACACAGCCATGGGGCCATGAGAGAGGCCCGGGGGCAGGTGAGGGGGTGATGCAGGACTCCTCAGTTGAGTCCAGCTCTGCCACCGACTTCATCTTTGCCCTTGGCTGTTCTTCATCCCTGCCCTCAGTTTGCCCATGTGCACATCACGGAGTTAGATGAGATGGACTCTCAGAGTCAGAGTCACACAGACATAGTCCTAGTATCTTCCCTGCCTTCCAAACCCCTCCTGGGGCTGACTCTAACTTGAGTCTTCATCTCTCACTTCATTAATGCACAACAATAGCTTCATCTCCAATGGGGATTTCTCAATCCACTTTTTCAATCCGTGAATTGATAACATTTATAACATTTATAAATTCTACCTGTGTGTCAATGGGGATATGATGCTGAATCTAGAATGCAGGCACTCAAGAAGCTCGTGATCTAGATGTCTTGGTTAGCAATCATCCATTCATGCTATTTATAAGTTCTAAAGCCTTCCATGGCTCCCTAGTACCTGCAGGATCAAGTCAAAATTCCAGTGTAGACACCCTCTCCTTCATCTCTTCATTTGCCTCCTAACCCCCATTTCTGTCTCTGTGCAAGCTGTTCCTTCTATTTCCATCTTCTCAGAGCCGAATGTCTCAGACGAGCTCCACCCTCGCACTTCCTGCCCTTGCCCAACTGCACTCCAAAACCCCGGAGCCCTCCTCTTACCCTATACACAGAGCCACAGCTTCAATCCCTCCTCTAAATACTCAGACCAGGGCTGGGCACAGAGCAGGCACGTAGTGTCGTGGTCTGATGAGGGGATAGACAGAGGCCCCGAGCCTCAAGTCTTTGGCTCAGGCTGCTGAGCACAGCTCTGGGCGGTCCCACCCGAGGACACAGGGAGGAGGGATCAGATGGCTCTAGACATGGACCAGGCAGAGGAAAATCTGAACAGGCAGTCACTGCAGGGTGCAACTTTCCTCCCAGGGGTCCAAAGCCAGTTTCCATGGAAACCAGGCCAGATTCCTAGTGAGGAAGAAACAAACAGGCCAGGGTTCAGGTTTTCCTTACACAGAGATGGCAGCAACCTGGCCAGAGCAAGTGAAGCACAGGCACCCTTCCCTCTCTCCTTCACAGCCACAGACTCCAGGACATCTGGCATCTCTCTTCCCCAGTGAAGCCTTGGTTTCTCCTTCTAGGTAATGGGCTGGTTCAGCTTTTCCATCTGCGGGGTGCTGAGGCAGTGCCTAGGGCTAGTCCAGGCTTTGGAACCTTGCCTCCTAAGGGAACTGTATTTGGCTTCACAAAGCTCCATCACACAGATGATCATCTGGGACCTGCGCCCAGTGCTCGCGCTTGTTAGCATTTAAGGCCGGAAGGAGCTAAGGAGCGTTCCTCTGGCTCTAGGTCAACTAGGGCTTCAGAGAAGTCAGATAGAGAGGGGGGCTGAGGACACCCAGAGATGGTGCGTGGCAGCGGCCCCTGGTGGCCGCATGGAGAGCTGCGCCTCCAGGAAACCCAAGGAAGGCTTCCCTGGCTGCAGTTGGGAGGGACACTGCTTGTACCTGGGAAAACTGGGAGGACAGCGATCACAACAACACAACCAGGGTCACAGGTCTGGGAGAGTCCCCAAGAGCAGGCTTGAGGTCATGCAGGTTGCTGTGGCCAAGCCAAGCTTAAAACTTAGATGCCTATCTCTTACCCTTTTCACTTTTCCTGTTCCAGCTGCCCGGGAAAGAAAAGGTGCCCCCCACATCTCTCATTCCCACCTGTGGCTGTGAAGACTGATGGGACACTTTCGTCAGCTTGAATGGGGACCCAGGACTCCTTCAAGCTTTTTGGTGTACTCCACTGGAGACAGGGTTCAGGGGGGCCAGAGGACCCCATGTTGCTGGGCCCTAGAGCTCCAGTCAGCGGGCTAAGGGAGTATAGGTAAAGTTGAGTCCCAGCAGTGCCCCTCTGCCCTCAGGCTCTGGGGAGAAAGGAGTTCCCCAATACCTCTTTTGCTCCAGCAGCATAAACTGGGGAGCCGGAGAGAAGCAAGTATCCCTTTTCTTACACCTTCTCAGGCCACTGTGCCTGGGAGGGAGATATTCTTGCATCTTCTCAGGATGGCTCTTTCGCTTTCCTTTGGATACCCTTATAGGGACAAGGCCCCCGAGGACTCTGAGTTATCAAATCAGACCTCCTGGCCCGTGGCTTCCGTTCCTCTCACTTCCCCACAGAGACAGAAAGCTGGGAGTGCAGAAAGCCACAGACTCTCAGAGGCAAGAATACAGCTTACCATCTGGAGGAGTTTCACCCACCACATACTCACCAAAAGGCCATGTGCAAGGGTTCTGGGTGCACATGTCTACTGTTGGGGAGTTTGTCTCTCTCATGACAACCCTGACCACTGGCGAACAGTCTTCAGTCTTCAGACCTTGCTCCTGATGGACCAAGGCAGTCTCCCCTAGTTTGCGCCCTCCAGGGTGAGCCCTTCTCTACACTCCAGGACTACACACAAGTCAGCCTGGACTTTTGCATCATGGGGTGGAGGGAAGGCCCGGCCTGGAGGGCAGACTGCCACTAGCTCAATGTACCATCTTGAACAATCCCTTCTCTTCTCTGAGCCTCAGGATGATGGTTTCCAGAGGCCCTGGCCGGGTCTACGAGTTTCCGATCCTGCTTCCTTCTCATCTCCCATCTATTTTACCTGTTTCTCTAACCACTCTTCACCATCCATTCCTCCAGCCCACAGCATTCAGGCCTGGAAGGAATGACTCCATTAGGGAGCAGGACAAACCCAGTTTTCCCCAGCAGACTTCCTCATCTTTGGGCAGCACAGCCTGGCCAGAGGCATGGGGCGCTGTGCCCAGGAAAATGTCACAACTTGGCCTGCAAGGAAGCATCGCCCCAGCCAGACTGGAGCCCACAGAGGCTCCCAGCTCTACCTGACTCCTCTCCTGAGGAAAAGGAACACAGCAGAAGTCATGCTGCATGGGATCCATCTGCACCCAGCAAAAAGATGCAAGACATTCTTAGAAAAACCTGCAACCCAATGCAATTCTTAGAAAAAGAACCATTTTCTTGCCAGGGGAAGAAAAAAAGTCCTGGATCAAGTTAGAAAGGAGACCTGGGCTTGGCAACAATCAAAGACCTCATTTTTCTAAATTACAGAAGAGCATTTTTCTACATGTAAACTTAGAACGCCTCCTTCCCTTTTCCGGTTTTCATATATAGCATAGGAATTTTCATGCTCAATGAAGTTACTGTGTGAGCTCTCTTCCCTCTCTTTCTCTCTCGCTCTCTCGCTCTCTCAGGCCGTTGGCGTAAACCAAGAGAAGGGTGGCTTTGAAGGTGCCTGGATGTGGGTGGAGGCAGACCAGGTGTGGGCACTATGACCGGTCTGCCCCGCCCACCCAGCAGGAAGGCGAGGTTGTCCCCCACCCAGCACCCTCTCTGGCTTCCAGAACATCCCCTCGCTTGAGCAACGCCCAGCAGAGGAGAGGCAAGGCATGATCATTCTCTCCTTTCAAAGAGGAGGAAATCAAGCCCAAACCTACTGGAAGCCCCAGTGTGGGAACCAGCACTGAAGACTCGACACTGTCCTCTGCCCATTACAAGCCACGGCCTCCCGGGCTGCCTCTGCGACTCCTCCAGGTGCAGCTGCACAACTCTGCGTCCCCATGGTCCCCATCCATCCCTCCACCCAAGCACCCTCATCTCTGCATTCTGCTGGTGCATCCCCTTCCCTCTCTGATGTGATGACACGTGAGCTTCTGGGCATAGACCATGGGGACCCCTCTCAGTCCCCAGTGCCGGCAGAGCCTGGCAAGAATGACCTATGAATGAAGACAAGAAAGAAGAACATCAGCAGCTAAGATTTACTGTGGGCTTGCTGCGTGACAGGCATGGTTCAACGAGCTTTCCACGAATCATTTCATCTTCCTACAGATTCTCTATGAGGTAGATAATATTATTATCCCCATTTTACAGGTCAGAAAACTGAGGCTTGGAGAAGTTCATCACCACTCTAAAGTCACAAGGGTAATAAGAAATTAAAGTCAGGATTAAAATCAGAATGGATGGTACAGTATGGTGTGAAGTTTCTGGTCCTAGTCACACATCAGGATCACCCAGGGAGCTTTCAGAAAGACAGAGGTCTACCCCTCCTGCCTGGCCCTCGGCACCCCAGGGTCTTCCAGGGTCTAGCCTGAATAAGTCTGATGCCCTCTCCCAAGGGGCAGCCCCAGGCAAGTGTTATCCCTCTCCCCCAACGCCAGGCTTGTCTATCCAGCAGGCCTGGGCGAGAGTCCGGAGTCTGCCACCAACCCGTGCACGGCCCTGGGAAGCCACTTCATTCCTCTGAGCTGTGTGGAGAGGCAGCAGCACGGCTCACAGAGTCACCGTGAGAAGTGGCAGCACAGTGAGGGCCGCCTGAAGACTCAGGACCCACCATGGGTCCCAGCTAACTCCACTGGGCCAACTCCGGGTCCGGTGCTCCATGTTCTCCGCAGCCAGCCTCCAACCGTTAGCCATTAGAAAATTAAGAATAAAACTGGATAAGTAGGCTCAGCAACTGAGGAACTGGAGTTCAGCCTGGAGAGAATATATGATGACTCCCTCATTCTGTGAACCAGTCTTCTCACTACCTCCTCCTGCACACACACACACACACACACACACGCACACACGGGCATGCACACAGACACACACACACACACTCTAATCCCTTGGACTAGGAAGAAGTCAGCTCCCGTGCCGGGGCCATATGCAAGCCTCAGGAAGGACACTGTGAGTCCTGCTATCTTGCCGCCATGAGGGTCTTTTCCAAACTTGTTCCAGAAACCTGGGTACACAGCCACTGCCGGGGTCACATGCCCCAGGTGGCACATGAAGCCGGCAGGTGTGGGCAGGAGGGAGCATCTGGGAAGAGTTTTCCAGTCAACACTTCTCGATGTGTGGACCTTCCTTTTCCATTTGAGGAACAAAGACTCATTGAATAGGATGAGGGCCTTGAGTCCCGAGGATGACATCAACTGCAATGAGTCATCACTCCCGGCAGGCAGCTCCAGAGGGCTCGGCTCAGGGCGCCAGAAGGAAAACTCACGGAAAACAGGCATGGAGGTGACGGGGCCTGTTGGGGGCACCTGAGGGGCACCGGATGGGAGCACGCAGCGGCCTGCTGGGAGTGGGCACCTGGCAACACGCAGCTCCTGAAAACTGCTGGGTTTTCAGGTACCAGATGGAGACAAGGAACCAAGAGCCAGAGGCCACGCGGGGTCAGTGTAGACATCTGGACCAGAGGGTTTCAAACCGCATTCCCGAGGGCCAGGGGTGGGGCTCAGCGGAGGGCGTGCGAGGAGGAAGCTGCCAGCAGGAGGGGGCAGATGAGGGGAGAAGGCCTGCCTGCGGGGTCCACAGACACACGGACGCTCACCGGGCACACGCGTACACACAGAGGCATCTGTTTCTACACACACGTTCACACACAGACAATACACCCACTCCGACACCTTTGCCCACACTCATCCCCCGCACACACTCACAGTCACAGGCACACTCGTCTGCTCACACATTCACACGTGGATACTCTCACACACTAATACGCGTTCATACAGACACACACCTGCCCTCACGCGTGCCCCAAAATAACTCTGACTTCATTTGTGTTTCATAGATTCGGTTCCAGTCACAGCCTCATTTGAAGAAAGAGTTCAGTAGCTAAAAACCAACCAACCAACCAACAAAAAAACTCCACCATCAAAAGCCTTCCACATTATTGATGTTCACGAGGGAGCACTGCCAGGGGAGCTGCTGGCCGAGGGGCCCACGGACAGTCTGCAGTCCACTCTTTCTTCTCCAGCTATATCGTTAAGGGTTTGGAGATCTTTGCCTACATCCTACACACAGGGTTTTGGCTTCTCTCATGTGGGTACATTTTCTGAGTTTTCCCCCTCATCAGTAAAACCTTGTCAGAATGTCAGACTTGGAGTGTGTCTTACAAAGCATCGAACCCCACTGACTCATTTTCTTAGAAGCAGTGCTAGAAACGGCTGATTGATGTATGAACAGCTGGCCTGTCCAGGTGACACCTGGCCCAGAGCCCGGCACAGTAGTGCCCCACGAAGGCCAGTGTCAGGAATGTCTGAGTGCATTTATGTGTAACGATGGCTCACGTGTATCGGGCCCTCACTGTGTCCTGGGTGCAAGCACTTTGCCCGCACGGCAGTGACTCTCAGCTCTGGCCACGCAGCAGAATCCCTGGGGTGCTTTTCACAAATCCTACTGTCCATGCCTCATTCCCAGAGATTTTGATTCAGATGGTCCAAGTGTGGCCTGGCCAAGTGAAGTTGCATAAGATGACACTCACTCATGGCCCCTGAGTTCTTTTTTTTTCTTTTTAGATTTTGCTTATTCATTTGAGTGTTCTCAAGGGAACGAAGAGAGAGGGAGAGAGAGAGACCCTCAAGCAGACTGAACACGGAGGTGGACACGGGGCTCAATCCCAGGACCCTGAGATCATGACCTGAGCCGAAATCAAGAGCCAGATACTTCACCAACCGAGTCACCCAGGAGCCCCAACACAGCCCCTGAGTTCTTCACAGCAACCCCATTCTTACTGTTCCCAATCTACAGATGGGGGAACAGAGACACAGAGCAGTTAAGTAACTTGCCCGAGTGTACTCGGCTATCAGGTCCCAGAACTGGCGACTTTAAACCTTCATCTGTCAGATGTAAGGCGTTGAGACTCCATCTGCTCCTTTCCAGGGATGTCACTTTAATCCAAGGCTATCCCCCTCCAGGGAGCACCCCCTGTTTAGCCCTCAGTGACTTTGGGCCCATCTGCCTCTCTATCCCCATCACCCTGACAGCACCTCTCCATCGCTCGTAGGATCAGCACAGCCTCTCCCCACCAGCTACGAGGAAGAGGGCTCTGCTGCCAGCCAGAGGCGGTCTCTCCAGGGCTTCATCTTCTGAGCAGATCCAGGAGACCAGAGACTCTAGTCTTGCTGGTCACTGGGTAGCCACATCTCTTATTTTGGCTGACTGGACATATCTGCAGAGCTGGGAGAAGGAGCTCCAAGCAGAGTGGTACTGAGGAGAAAGGCAGCTCTGGTTTCAAATCCCAGCTCTGCATTTAAAAGCTGTGCAAGTTTGGACAAAACACTTCCCCTCTCTGAGCCTTAAGCTCTAAATCCGTAACATAGGAATAACGTCACCTAGTGCGGGAGTTTTGCGACCGACCTGAGATAGATAACAGATATAAAATACCAAGCTGATGGCCCAGCAAATGCAGACAGTTCATAGAGTGCACTGGGTGTGGGTATTGCTATTATTATCAATGGCATAAGCTTTCCTTCCTCTCCCCTGAACTATTGTAATTGCCGTGAAAGGCGGCGTTGAGCAACTTTCCCTCTGTCTGAGACTAAGGTCTCAGTCTTCTCACCTGCAGACAAGTGATACTGCTTCCTTCCCTGGGTTGCAGAGAGGGCCACATGTGGTTCTGAATGGGAAAATGCTCTTGTCAAGCGCAGCCTACTCAGGCATAAATAACAATTTATAAGCACAGAGAGCTCCAAACAGGTGTCTGGGAGCTGAGAGTGCTCAGCTCAGAACCCATACAGAGAGGCTGCGATGTGGCCAGTGTCATTCCAGAAGCACAACTCCTGCCCCGGGATGGGAATGGCTTGAGTACCAAGGGGCCAGCCCAGAAGAGCTGGAACCTGGTTTAGCACCAACTCGACCCCCACCCCCCACCCCAGGGCAAGAAGCTGGGCTCAGGCCTAACTGCAGCTGCTGGAAGAAACAACAATTAAATAATAATAATAATGACCACGCCCACTGCAGTGGGTAGAATGATAGCTCTGCAAAAAGATGTCCACATGCACTTGTCCACATCCTCGTACCCGGAACCTATGACTGTGACCTCTATCTGGAAGAAGGGTCTTTTGCAGATATATTTAAATTAAGGATCTTGAAATGAAGAGATCAGCCTAGATTATCCAGGTGTGCCTTAAATGCAATGACAACTGTCCTTAAAAGAGACACATGGGGCAGCTCAGACAGACAAAAGGGAGGAGACACTGTGACCATGGAGGCAGAGACCGGAGAGAGGCCACAGCAAACCAAGAAATGTCTGCAGCCAGCAGAAGCTGGAGGAGGCCAAGAAGGAACCTGCCCTAGGGCCTCCAGATGGGGAGTGGTCCTGCTGTCACCTTGATTTGAGACTTCTTGCCTCCAGAACTTTGCAAGAATAAAGTTCTGTTGTTTGAAGCAACCCCATATGCAGTATTTTATGACAGCAGCCAAGGACATGAATACACTCGCTGACTGATTACTGTAGGCCCGGTGGGGCCTGGACTGGGTCATTCGGTGCTCACAGTCCCAGATTACACATGAGGGGACTGAAGTGTAGAGGCATGGGTTCGCACAGATGGTAAGAAACAGAGACAAGATCTGGACCCAGATAGCCTGGGTTCAAGCCCCAGAGCCCATATGCTTACCCATGACCCTGATGGTTCTCAAAGTGTGATCCCTGGGCCAGCAGCAACAGCATCATTTGGGAACCCAGAGCTACAAATTCTCAGGCTCTCCTCCAGACCTAATGAATCAGAAACTCCGCAGCAAAGGCCAGCATCTGTGCTCAGACTAGTCCTCCCAGGGACCATCACGGGAGGGTTGGTGATACCTCTCACACACAGTGCTGGGAGGCTAAAGTTGTGGCTGGCCATGATGAGCTACAAATGAGTGACTTCCTAGCCAGGGCAATGGAATGTTGAGTCCCCTGAGGGACTAGATCCCACTGATTGACCACAGGAGGGCCTCAGGGCCTGGAGTGAGGTGGCCAAGTGGCCCCAGGCTGGAGGTAAGCGGATACAGTGAGGCTTGGGAGCCCCAGCCCAAGGGCTAAGGGTTCTGCAGCCAGGAGTAAGCTGATGGCCTCCAAGGGAGCTAGTACCCAGCGAAAGAAAGCTTGTCCTGAGCAGAAGGAGCCCATGGCTTCCAGAGGGGGTGGCGATAGCTACTTCCCTTGCCTCCCCCAGCTTCCCCTCACCCTGCACTTGGCTTAAGGGGCCCTGAGGACTTCAGGGAAGTCCACTTCAGCTACACTGGGAAGCTGGGCCTCAGGGCCCCCTCATTCTAGATGACTATATGAGTCACCCCATCTTACCAAGAAATCCTCCCTGGGTGAGTTTCCCAGGAAGCTCCTATTTCTCACTACTTTGCTATTATCTGTTTACTTGTCTGTGTCTCCCTCCAGCTTATGAGCCCTTCAGAATACAGACATCATGTTCTAGCTTAATTTCTGTATCTTCCTACTTCACGCATCCCTCTAGCATGGGACCTTGCCTGGGGTAAGTGAAAACCGAGCATGGATGGATGGATAGATGGACAGATAGACGAATGATGCACATGTGAGTGAATGAATGAGCTCAGTGGATTCTGAACAAGAGTGATTGCAGGCTTGCCCTACTATATCATATTTATTGTCATCAATCAAAAGAATTCTAATGAATGTCCACTGTTGTCATGGTAATCCCACCAGCACCATTAGCTCAATATGCACCTAATAGCCTAGCTCTCATCTGATCCCACGGTCGAGATATAATAGAATATTATTATTATAATATTACAAAGGCTTGATGTTAACTTTTGTGAGGGCTGAAGTCTTCCATCCTTTTGGCTGACCCATAAGCAAGAAGGCTTTGAATGACCAGTCTTCTGCAAAATTCCTGCCCTTGGCGCTCACCCAATGACTGAGTTGGGAGTGCCTCCCTTAAAAACACTGGCCTCTCAGACTTGAGATGAAATTCCAGCCGCCCCCACCTTCCCCCTCCCTGAAACAAGGGTCTGGGTGGAAGATGTGAGCAACTCTCTTCCTTCCTAACATACTGTTACAGTCCTGAAGTTTGGCTAGAGGCCTTGGGGAAGCTGCTCATAGCCTGTCTGGGTATCAGACATGAGCTGGGGCCACCGGACAAGGGGGATGGGATGCGCCAGCCCTCCAGGTCCTGGGGGGAGAAGGGAGAGAGTCCTGCTCCTACTGCATCCCCCACCCCCAGCCAACCCCCTCATCACCCAGAAAACAAGGCACTGGGTGGGAGGGGCATCAAGTGGTGGGAGGAGCTTGAAAGGCTTGTTAATTCTGGAGCTTTCTAAGTGTTTCTCTAAATGAGGCATATCCTCGGGTGTCTCTTCAATTTTTTGGCATGGGAGACATCACCTGGTCAGTAAAATCTCTTAAAGAGTTGCTCTCCACATGCCTCGATTCAGCCATCATTTACATCATCCCAGCTCCAGTGCAGCTTCAAGGGGAGAATGGATCCTGGAGGGATCTCTCCTTTCACTCCATCCTGGTCCCTCACAAGGGTTCTGGCCTTGCTTACAACCAGCATCCAGTGGCTGACCTGTTGCAACCCTGGCTCTGGGCTAGACTCTGGGAGATGGAGAGGATGCAGTATCTGGTCCCCAAGTAGCTCTCAGCCTAGTAGAGGGGACAAGACGCCAACATGGAACCCCACTACAGGTGGCGTGAACTGGAAGGCTTTGCACAGGTGAATGTGGTAGAGTGAGCAGAGCACAGGCTCCTGCGCTGGAAGGAAAGCCAGTGGTATGTGCATGGTTCCAGGGGAGTGGAGCAAGGAACCCTTAGATAACCTCCAGCATTAGAGCAGAAAGGAGAGAATTACAAACATAGAAGTGTTAAAGTGAGCATGCAGTAGCTCACTTAATCTCAGGACAGTTTGGTCAGGTGGGGACTGCTGCTCTCTCCTTTTGCAGAAGAGAGCCCCAGGGCTGGCGAGCAGGTGGTTGGGACTTGCAGGGGTCACCTGAGGTCTTCCCCAGCTCCTTCTAGTCTCACCGCTTTTGCATGCTACAGACAGGAGCCGGAAGGATTGCAGGACTGCAGAAAGGCTTGAGAGCCAAGGAGACCAAAATGCATCCAGCAGGCCACAGGGAGCCTGAGCAGGCTTCTGAGGAAAGCCACTGCTGACCATTTTAGGAGGCATCCCCACCTCAGCCCTGGCAGCCGGGCCCCCTTCCTTCCCTTGCCAAGGAGAGGGTGGGACTGGCGAATTGGAATGCGGAGCGAAGGCAGTAGGCTGGCAACAGCAGGAGACATACTTTCCTGCCCTCTCAGGTCACTTGGCACCAGGCCGCCCTGGGAGCAGCCTGGGGCGTCCCAGCAGACAAGTCGCTGTGAGCTGAGCCCGGGCGAGAAGCCGCCGGGCAGAGTGAGCTCACGGCGTCAGCAGACCCTGTGAACTCTGCCCATGCAGACCAAGTCCGGCGGAGGCCTTCAGAGCTGGAGAGGAGGTCCAGTGTCCCCAGGACGAGAAAACAAGGGCCCAGACTGATGATGTGAGTCACCTAAGCACCCATGGCATGTTCCCACGGCTATCTAGTCCCCAGACCACTCTCCTCAGAAACCCTAGAGAAAACGTGGTGTGGGGAAGCACCTCAGCCCGTGCTTGGAACACAGTAGGCGCCTAATGTGGGAATGAATGCCCTCGTGCCTGTGGTAAGGGCCCACGGTCCACACATACAGTGACTTGGGCGCTGATGTGCAGGGGAAACAAACCACCTAAGCCATCTGCCTACAGCTGCCACCAAAAACACTGCTTCTTTCTGCAGACTGGCCCGCTCCTCTGCGCTGAGACCGCTCCCTGCGGGACGCTGGAGCCCGCTGGGCTCTGCAGTGGCGTTTGAGTTTCAGCAAACAGCTGGAACAGATGGTGACCCTAAAGTCATATTTTGCAACAGGCTGACTCTTGTTTAATCTAGATGAAAGTACAGCTTGACGGTCTCCACATGTTCGCTGGAGGGAGAGTGGGGCAGTGATCGGAGGGGAAGTCAGAGCTTCCACGATGAGTACACAGGAGATGCCCATACTTGGAAGTCCGAAACCGAAACGGTGATGTCGGGGGGATCCCAGGAGGACGAGTGTCACCCCATGGGTGCCCGGGAGAGGACAGGGAATTTGGCGCCAGACAGACCTGTGTGCAAGTCCGGTGACCTTGGGCCAGTTCTCTAACATTTCTGAGCCTTAGTTTCTTTCTCTGGACTTACAGCTAGCAAGAGCTAGCTCTCAGGGTCGTGGTGCTGGGCAAGGTCAGGGGCCAAGCATGCCCTGTCCACCCATTCATTCACTCCTTCATCCATTCCTCCATTCATTCACTCATAAATAGTATCAAGCACCAATCACCACGTGCCTGACACTACTTGTCTTGGAGAGTCACCAGTCTTCGTGGTCTGTGTGGTCTGGACCTGAGCCTCCCTGCCAGAACCACCACCGGGGGGGCTTTTGAACACAGATGCCCGGCGGCCGCCCTAGTCAGAATCTCTAGGGATGAGGCCGGGGATGCTGCTGTGCAGCCGCGTGGGGTTCATGTTTTAGGGAGACCTCCCATGCACTTTAGACCTGCTGCCTCTGGCTCTCTCCAAGCACCTGCTGAACGCCTCACACAGCCCTGGAGGCGGGACCTCTACCCACCCCCGCCCACATCCAGGCGAGGAAGCCATCTCTCCTTCTGAGTGGTCTGCCCAAGCCACATAGCTCAGAAAAGAAAGAATTGGGATCTGAAGTCCATCTGATGTTCCCAAAGCTCTGCTCTAACCACAGGCTGCCACATACAAAACGGATGTCAGCATCTGTGAACGCCTACCCTTGGCTCTCCTCCCATGTCCCCGGGGGTAAGACAGACTGGCCATAGGCACCCACAGTGACGCTGGGGAAGTTCAGGATGGTGTGGTGCCCACACTCGGACATCAGAAGCCCAGATCCAGGCCTTCTGTGGTCCAGCTTTGTGGCTTCTTTCTGTCTGGAATTTACAACTAGAAGAGATGATCCCGAAAGCCCCACATGTTCGGGGTCCTCAAGGTTCCCAGGGGGTTTTGATGGAGGCTAGGGATGTGGGGGACCTCCAGGCCCTTTCAGAGAAGCGGCCTAGGGGCCTAGCTCTCCAAGGTGTGCCAACGGTGAACTGTGCCTTCTCCCATGGGAGAAGGATGGCATGGACCACACCAGGGAGGAGGCTGCCTCCAAAGGGTGGTTCTTAGAAACCCTGAACTTGAATGGGACTGGCCAGTTCCCCCCCATGCACACACACGAGCAGCCAGTCCTCCCATGCACACACACGAGCAGCCAGTCCCCCCATGCACACACACGAGCAGCCAGTCCCCCCATGCACACACACGAGCAGCCAGTCCCCCCATGCACACACACGAGCAGCCAGTCCCCCCATGCACACACACGAGCAGCCAGTCCCCCCCATGCACACACATGAGCAGCATTTCTCACATTCTACTCAACCCTCCCATGCTAATGCTTCCCCACACACTCAGCCCTGGAAAGGTAAATGCAGATTGAGAGGGGAAAGCTTCTTGTAGCCATGAACATGCCTGCACACACACACACACACACACACACACACACACACACACACACACACGTATTCAGTCAACCAACATTCACTGAGCACCTGCTGCCTGCCAGGCACTGTGCATTCAAGGTGCTGGGGAACCAGCAGTGACCAACAAACAGACAAGCTCCTTCCCTAACGGCATGGACCATTCTAGTGCAAGAGCTTTAGAAAGCAATGATCTTCATCTTGTCAACAACAACAAAAAGTGAATAAGCAATAACCCCTTCCACACACAAGCACCCTAGGTATCTGCAGACAGAGAAAATGTTTATACAAGAGTGGGTTCTGGCATCCACGGCTATGATTCCGAACCTCCCCCACTAGTTGGAGACCTCAAATCTATACATTACATCTTCTCCTCTTATGCCGGGAGAAGGGACCCTAGGTCTGAGGGTCTGGGTCTAGACAAAGAGCCCCCAGAGCTTAGAGACTTAATAAAAGCCTCCTGTTTTAACTCTGAAAGCACTCAACCTTTGCACCTTCCTCTGTAATACACATGTATGCTGTTCCTTTCAGTATAAAATGTTCTTCATGATTCCCCAGTCATCACTGGACTCCCCACCCCCACCCCAAGTCACCAACCTCTAAGTAAAATGGATGCAGGAAATCCACAAGATGACCCTGAGTGCCACCAACACCCAGCCGGGAGCTGGAAGCACAGCCAAGGTGAGACGGTCTCTAAAGCAACGGCCGGGACAGGAGGACGTACGCATTATCACTGTCCCACCATTTCTCAAGAAGCTGCTCTCCTTGGTAAACACATCTAGAAGCTTCCCGCCAGAGCTATGAGCCCCAGGATCTTGTTTCTGTTCCCCAGTGAGAGAACTGGGCATTGTGTTTATGGACACACCTTCTGAATACCAAGATCCAGAGACAGACGTAAATCAAAAGAAGAGTATCGGTCTGGATGGGCCTGAGAGCGGGTCTCATCCCTTTGTTTCATAGACAGGAAGAAGCTTTTCAAAGCAAGAGTAACTGCTGTCTAACTCCAGAGGGCAATTCTTAGAATCCTTTCCCCATGTGACATTCATGGGCTCTTTGGTGAACAACAGTCACAAGCTCCTGGTGGCCCTCACTCAGCCCTGCTCTCCTATCATTTTGCTGCAAGTCTCTTTAAATGCATGTCTCCTGTGCAACACAGGGGTGGAGACCCTGGACCTCCTCCCTGAAGCAATTCATTCTCTGCAAGTACATGGCAGGAGGCAGGACCCAGGGGCCCCAAGCCCATGGATCCTGGGCTATGAGCATCACAAGGGACCCACAAGGCACCCAAGGTCAGGCTTGGGAAAGCAGCTCGGGGATGGAGGTTTTGTTTTTGACCTGAGACTCCCTGCAGCCTCCCCTCCCACACCTACCCGCTGCCGTTTCCACTCTCTCTCCATTCTGCTCCCTTGATCTGGAACATTCCATTTCACTTCTAACCCTCTGCCCCCCCCCTTTCCTGGCCAAGTCTATACACCCCTTACATCTCACCTTCAATGTCACTCCCCGTGGAGACTTTCCTGACCCCCCGGTGCTAATCAGAATGGCCAGGGCTGTGCTCTCAGAACTCCCTGTACTTCTTCTTAACATTTGTTCACCACGTACAATCATTTAGGCTTTTTTCGTACAATTATTTATTTAGTGTCTATGTCCCCCCTAGATGGTAGGTTCTCTGAGGGGTGGGAACCATGCCTCTTTTGTTCATCATTTGCTGCCCAGCACACACCAACTGCCTTGTACCAAGTAGGCAGGCAGTGAATATTTACTCAGTAACCATGAGGTAACAAATGAATGAAAAACCTGGTTTTCATTTCAAAACGGGTGCCGGCGTGGCTCTGTAGGTTAAGTGTTTGACTCTTGGTTTGGGCTCATGTCACAATCTCAGGATTGTAGGATTGAGCCCCGAGCTGGGCTCTGTGCTGGGCGTGGAACCTGCTTGGGATTCTCTCTGCCCCTCCCCCTCTCTTTCTCTCTCTCTTGAAAGAAAGACCTACCAAGTATGACAGGCAGGATGGCAAAATCTACTGAGGCCAGAAACCTTAGGATTAATTCTATCCCACCCACCTGCCCACTCTTGCCAACTCTTTGTTTAGCTGTCTTTCACTTTTCCCAAAAAAAGAGTATGGCTTTTTATGTTCCCTCCACTAGAAGGTCAATGATTGCAAAGATGAATGACCTCGTCCCCATCCTCCTCATCTTGGCGAGATGCACCTGCACAGGAATTCCGAGCCCTGCTGGGCAGAAGCAGGTACAAGTGCTGTGCTGAGAGCTATGGGGACATGAGCTCATGGTCTCATCACAAGAACTCTGAGATGGGCACGATTATTATCTCTCACTCTACAAATGAGGAAACTGAGGCTAGAAGAGGATTAGTAAACCAGCCCAAATCACCAACCAGTATGTGCAGAGCCTGGAACCGAAGCAGCTCTGTGTGGCCCCACAGCCCTGACCCTTCACCACCCTGCGGCAAAGGCCACGTGTCACATCCACATCCCTGAGGGGCCTGGGCAAGGCTGACCTGGAGCCTGCATTTCTAGCAAGCTCCCAGCTGATGCCCAGGGGCTGGGACAGGGACCAGTTTGAATAGTAAGTCTAGGAGAAAAAGCAAACGAGGATTTCAGTAGGGCAGGGAGAGTATCCGAGCCTACAGGGAGGCAGGCATGAGGGAAGGCTGGGTGAAGGGAACATACTGTGAAGTTCAGAGACCAGCAAGCAGTTCAGTGTGGCTAGAGCCAGGGCATGAGGAGGGATGGAAGGGACAAGCAGCCTTGAGCTTCAGCCCAAAGAGAGTGGAATTTAAGATGTAATGGAAAGCATAGAAGTGTTTTAAGAGGGGGCATGACATGATAGGACCTGTGTTTCCACGAACCACTCTGCCCACAGGGTGTGCTTAGGAACATGGAGGTCCCACCATCAAGGGAACTGCTACCCCAATCCATTAGAGGACACGACACAGACCCGACCCCGGGGTGGGGGGTGGGCAGAGGAATGGAAGCAGGACATTGGACGCAACAAACACTGCAAGGCTAAGACCCACTTCTTTCTAACAAAGCAGCAGTGCCCTTTCCAGGTATGAGCAATTTCTCGGTCGCTCCCTGCATTGTGGCCACAGCGGGCGTAAAGTCAAGTGCCTACATCCGGATGGAGTCTCAGACAGGACGACTCTCAGAAATGGGGCCCACCAACCGCTCCTTCCTGTGCGGCCACACAGTCTCCACAGGGAGCTGTCCCCAAAGGACCGCCTTGTCCTGCCTCACTGCATCATCAGCGCCGGAGTCCCGGAGTAGCGGTGACTCGGTCAAGGACCCACAGCCAAGCCCAGCTCCGAGGACCCCGGCCCCGCGGCTAGTGCTGTGCACTTCAGAGAACTTCCCACCCCGTGCAGAAAACGAAGACACTCAGCTGTACTTTGATACCAGCCCACACTTGCCAATATGAAACGAGCAGAAACATTCCATTTCTTAAACTGGAAGTTTACATTCTAAAAGAAGAGGGGGGAGACCATGAAACAGAGCCATCTACTCTAGACAGTTAAACCTGAAATAAAATTAGAAAATGTGTCACATGGAAAAACTCTACAGTGAGAAAGAGTTTCTCCCCTCCTCCCATTTTTTTTCTCTTTCTGTGGGAGAGTGAGTAATTTGGCATTTTCGCTAGACAGGGGAGAGGGCAGCTGTGGTCTCTGTTTTGTGCCAAATGCATGGTTGTCGGGCAGAGTTTTGTATCCTGCCTTGTGGACGGGGGTGCAGAGAAGCATCTGCCTAGCAACAGATGCACGGGGCCGAGAGCTGCCGAGTTCCATTGCTGCCCCCGAGTGCCCCAGTGTCTGGCCGGACTAGACTCAGGCATGCTAGAATGTTCCTGCTAACAGCACTTTTAGAGTTCACCCGGTCCAAGCCCTTTCCTTCAAAGATGGGAAACTGAGGCCCTTAAAGAGGCAGAGATCTGTCCGAGACAAAAGAAGAACAGGGGAACATCAAAGTTGAGCATTCTGGGCAAGTGTCTAATGTGCCTCCCCCCATCACTGCCGTCCTTGCCTCCTGAATATAGGGGAGCCCCTCCATGGCTGATGGTCACCTGAATGTACCAGGTTTCTACGAGGTTACTCTTTTACAAGCACTACCTCAGTACCTGTCAGGAGCCAGGCATGGTGCTAGGTGCTGGGGGTAGAGGGGAGAAGATCCCCAGTTCAGACACTTGAGGTGGCCCTACCCTTTGGAGGCTGTGCAGTTTTCAGTCAGGCTGTGAGGAGGGATATTCTGGGAGCAAGTCCAGAACAGCACGTTGGTAGGATGTCAAGGGTCTCAAATGCCTTGCTAAGAAGTGTTGTTGTTGTCTATGGCTGCTGTAACAAGTTGCCACAAATTTAGTGACTTACATCAAAAACAAAACAAAAACAAAAACAACTTATAATCTTACAGTTCTGTAGGTCAGAAGCCCAACACAGGTCTTACTTGGATAAAAAGTAAGGTATCAATAGACTGGGCTCCTTTCCAGAAGCTTTGAGGGAAAATCCATTTCTTGCCTTTTCCAGCTGCTAGAGGCCACCTGTGTTCCTTGGCTCATGGTCCCTTCCTGTATCTTCAGTGCCAGCAAACAAGGCCGGTCAAGTTCTTCCCATGTTACATCTTACTGACCTCCTCTCCTGCCTCTGCTTCTACTCTTAAGGACCCTTGTGATTGCGTGAGCCCACTTGTATCATCCAGAAACCTCACCTTTTAAGGTCAGCTGATTAACAACCTGAATTCCATCTACAGCCTTAGTTCTCCTATACCACGTGACTGAATGTATTCACAGGCTCTGGAGAGTAAGACGTGGACGCCTCTGGAGGGCCATGAGCACCTTCCACAGGTGGTTATGACAAAGGGTTTTAAGCAAGGGTGACATGATCAGAGTTGGCGTTACAGCGTCCCTCAAGCTCTAAGGTGCACGTGAATCACCAGGGCTCTTGTTAAAATGCACATTGTGATTCACTGGGTCTGTGGGTGGACTGGAGATGCTGCCGGTGGTCCTCGGACCACATCTGAGCAGCAAGAAGCTAGGAGACTACTGTTGGCCACAGTTGGGGAAATGCACCGATAGGTGGAGGGAAACAGACCTATGTGCTGAAAATAAAGATGGAAGAAGCCAATCACTAAGACAAACAGCTGAGAGGGGAGAAGCAGCTGGCTGGCCCAGTTTCAGATGGACTTGTGTGGGGGATGCTGTAGAAAAGGTATGAATTTAAGTTCAGTTGGTCCACAAGCATTTGGGCTCTCTGAACTTCTATTCTAGAATGGTTATAACTTCCCAGCACCCAAAAAGCCTACCTTCATTTTCCTCTGGTGACATGTATTCGATTCCTGACCTATTATATCCGGGTCCCTGCTACACGCCCCCACCCTGGTCCCTGCACTAGCCATCGCAGCGAGTGGCTGTGGGCGGTCTCCCAGGTCCACTGCAGGCACACACAGATTTTGCTGTGGTCAAGGGTTCATAATGCTGGGTTTTCACTCAGCTCTCCACAATCTCAGGCTTTGAATGATTCATTCATTAGTGTATTCAAATGCTCATTGTGTCCATTTGGTGCCATGTCAGATGCTGAGGAAACATGGATAAATAAAATAGGGTTCCTGCCTTCAGGGAACCCACAGTGATGTGGGAGCAGGGAAGGAAGGAAGTACTGAACGGGTCACCAATTACAGGCCTTATGCTTACCTCCTTACTTTTCTGAGTAGGAATTATTGGCCCAATCTACAGGTAAGGTAAGGAAGATAAGGCAGAGAGGTCACTCAGTGCAAAGTGGCAGAGCTGAGATCTGAACCCAAGAGCCAGGCTCCCAGAGCTCATCTGCCTAAACTATGCCCTCTGAAGCTCCCTCTGGGATACAGTGCCAGCCCTGCCCCTCCTCTGTGTTGCAACCATGGCTGGCACTCTCCTCTCTGGGACGCAGGATCACCATGTTGGAAAGGAGCTGTACCCATTATTCTCAACCCTGGCTGCTCCCCGAAATCACACCAGGAGCTTTTAAGACCTGCCAGCGACTTGACCTCACCCCAGATGAGTTCAGCATCCTGGAAAGGGGGAAGGCTGGGCATCAGGTTCTTCCTGAATCTCCAAGTGATTCTAAGGTTGAGAACCACCAAGGTCCTTATGACCTGACTTCTGGAACTCCAATTGCCACATAGATCCTTTTCTCTTCCAGCCCTTTTGGGACATGTGCAAAATGAATGAAGAGGGAAGGGAAAAGGGAGGAAGGATTCACAACTCCATTCAACTAAGGGCAATATGGGGCAGTCATGCAGCACTGTCCCTCCACCTGCTATCACTTTCTCCCTTTGTTTCAAGTTTTTATTTATTTATTTATTTATTTGACAGAGAGAGGACAGAGAGGAGGGAGAGTTGGGTTGAATAAAATTGGGCTCAGCAGGGAGCCTAAAACAGGGCTCCATCCTATGACTCTGAAATCAAGACCTGAGCTGAAGGCAGATGCTTAATGGACTGAGCCACCCAGTCGCCCCATCTCCCTTTGGATTAGAGAAGTAGCAGCAACGGATAAAGGCGGGGTGAGCTCATCTTGTGTGCTGTTGCAGGGAGGAAGAGAAATCACTACTGCCTTTCCAAAGAATGCAACAGAAGCTTTAAAAATGGGCACCCACGAGAGCCAACAATTTGCTTCAGGAATTTGGGCTAGAAAGGATCAAATACAGAGCTACAAGAATGGGGTCATCAGGATGGTATTTACAGAGCGAACAACCAGAAACATACAATGAAATACCATTTCAATTACAAAGGATGGTAGGGAACAATATTTAATGCTCCAGAGGAAGCATTTAGATGATTATTAAGGGAAAAAAATGCCAAGCAGTGAAATACAATGTACATAAGCATCTATTCTTTTTATAACATATGTGCATATTTAGGCACATAACTTAGAAAAATTGTCCACCAAATATTGGCAACATTTATCTCGGAGTCATGAGATGATATGTGGCATTTGTAAACTCCTCCACCCCCCAGATTTTTACACTGAGTATTACTTTTACTATCAATTTTTCAGTGTAATTGAAAAAATAAAGCTCCTCTTTCAAAGTCTGCTTCCCTCCTCCTGCTACTCCATCTTCGGATGGAAATAGACATCCCTACTTTGTAGGGCAGAGTCCCTCCTGCACATGCATTTGGACACACGGCATAGGTTCCCAAGCATTTAAGCCAGCGGCTACACACTGGTCTCTACTACTGAACTGGGAGTCACTCTAGGCTAAGTGCTTGGTCCAATGTGTCTTCTTAGTCACCAACCACACATCTGAGAGGGCCTCTGTGAGATCAGGCAGTTGGGAAATATGGAGGGAAGACAGATCTATATATCTATAAATGTACACATCTGCAGAGTAGCCAGAACACAGAACGTGGCAGACAGTTTTTCAAAGACTTCAACAGATGTTCACTTTATGGAAAGACTAGTTGAAAAAGCCCTCCTAGTGGTCAAGGGGGGTTTTAAGCTGTGCCCCGTGTAAGTCCCTTACTAATGGAAGGGTGACTCTTAGAGATGCTGAAGGCAAGCCTGCTCCCTGCAAATCAGACTCTAGCCAAGCTCCCTCAAACCCAGGAATGGGCTCTCCTAATATCTGAAGTCAGGGGTCCTGTTTATTTGAGGGAGATACCAGGACCCTCAGAAGAGTTTTCTTCCCTGTCCAAGCCTTCAAGTCATCCATGTCGTGCAAAAAGTGCAAAACGAGTTGGGTTGCATAAAATTGGGTTGGGTTGGGTTATATTAGATTAGCTTGGGTTGAGTTGAGTTCTGATGGGGATCAGGGGTGGGATACACTTATTAGGTGATCCCAGTCTCACATCTCCCTCATTAAAACTTGCCCAATAACAGGTCTGGACCTTCTTCCAGATTCTGCTCTAACTTTCGACTTTTTCTCTCTTGAATTGGGATGGAGCAGAGGAAGGTGGTCAGTCAGCAAACCTGCTCCTTCCAACACCTCTGAGGCATCTCTGCTTCCCTGGGTTCTGTGCCAACATGATCTGCTGCTCTGACTTTGAAACCTTATTTGCCCACCCATTCTCCTTATTGCACATTAGCGTCTTCAACTGAATTGTCGTAACCCTCACCCACCCACCACCACTCCCACACTCCCACTACTAAATCATATCACGAGAAAATTCTGTGATAAATCAATCTGTACTAAAAAAAAGTATGGCTTAATGAACAAGACAGGGTTGATTTCCCTTACCAGATTTTAAAACATATTACAATGCAGTGATTATCAAGACCATGTGAGATTTTTAAAAACATGTACACACATAAGCACAAAAAGGGACCGACAGTAGATATTTGAGAAAAAAAAATCTTTCTCATTAAAGAAAAAAAATTATATGATAACCAGATGCAACACAACAATGGGTAATCACTCACATCTAAATTCGCATTTTGGGGAACCCTGTGTAACATTTTGAAAAAAAAAAACTGACTTCAGATTACAAATTATGTAATCTATATGATTAATCTAATTTATGATCCATTTTAAGTAGGTCAAGCTGTAGGCATTCAAAGAAACCTTGAAAATAAACTCAATTATTTAGTGAGCAGAGAAAAGAAATGTACAACTTTTGACAAAATGGAGGCCATCAGGAATAAGATGAGTGGGGATAAGCTAGACAACAAATTATTCATGCAATTACATATA
Organism: Spilogale gracilis; assembly: GCA_004023965.1. Taxonomy (NCBI): domain Eukaryota; kingdom Metazoa; phylum Chordata; class Mammalia; order Carnivora; family Mephitidae; genus Spilogale; species Spilogale gracilis. The sequence continues at coordinate 9,518 of PITA01014451.1, read as the reverse complement.
ATGAAGAAAGATAAAGAGCAAAATAACATTAGCATAAATTCCTAACTAGTTATTAAATCACTAAAGGAAAAATACCGATGATGTACCCTCTTTCCTCACCCATGGTCCATCCCAAGGTAGGCAGAGCTGCGGAAGCATCAAGATGAGTCACAATAACAACTGACATGGTAAATTAGCACAGTCTCTCCAGGCAACAAGCTGGATCTACCCATCATTCCCTCTTTGATTCACTGACAGAGTTTGCTGAGTGCTCACTTGGCCAGGCCCTGGGCTAGGTTGGATGATTCATAGTTGGAAAGGCCTAGTCCCTATCTCTTGGAGATTCCTGTGTAGGAGGGAAGGCAGACGAATTATCAATGGTCACCATCCCTCTGAGAAGCCCTGTGACTGAGGGATGGCTTAACAGTGTTAGCCAAGAGGAAAGACACCCGACCTTCCTGGTGGAGGAGGGCTTCCCAAAGAGGATGGGTAAAGGATCAATGGTGGACTGTCAGGTGGACAAGAAAAAAGGTAGTCTCAAAGAATGACCAGCCTGGGCAGAGGCACAGAAGTGAGTCATCACATATCTTATTCCACCAGCTACCAGTGGTTTGGTGTGAGCCCAAGTCAGTAGGGCCTCTGTGTGACTAGAGAGACTGAGAAGCCACAAAGGCCCCTCTCTGCAGCAAGGAACAGAACCCCCTCCTAGGTACAGTAAGAACCCACTGAGAGCAATTAAAGTAGGAAGGAGAATGACTAAATGTTTATCTAAGACAGATCCATCTAAATATAGACGAACTGTCCAACCACTTCTGTTCTTTGATGGACAAGTCTGTTTAGGATAATCTACTCAAAAAAAAAAAAATCCAAAAAGAAAACAGAGGTCATTTGTCAGAAGGTGGTCCCAGCAGCACTGTTCATAATGACAAAACAGCTGATGTCCAAGTGGCCAACTTTGGACAGATGAGGCATGACCCATACCCTCAAAGTTCTCCCATGGAAAAGAGAGACAAATCAACATATTGACACTAGATGGGGGGGACTGTGGGTGGTGCCAGGAGAGATAGAGGAAGGTTGTGGGGAGTTCAGTGACGAGAACGCTCATCTACAAAGATGTCTCTACCAGGGTGCCATGGAAGCTGGTAGGTAGCATTAGGCCTTCAAGAGAAACAAAGGGCAAGGCAGTGTGCTCTAGACAGGGATAGGAGGTCACATCTTGTGCAAAGTCGAAGAGACTACAAAATGCCAAGACAACATGGGAATCTGTGAGTGGCTCCACATGCCAGTTCTCAGCCTGAGTTCTGCCATTAAAAAATAAAACAGGCGGGACAGGAGGCTCTCAAGGGCATTTCTCACTTTCTACAAAATCAAAAAGTTTACCCAGTAATGAAAACACTACCATCATTTATCTTCATCACAACTTTCGGTGGTATGTGAGCAACAGTAGCTCACTACAGGCACGACCCAGGGGAGGCAAGAGGTCAGAGACAGGAAATCTCAGGTATGACTCCTCCCCACTCCTCTCTCCTTCAGGAAAGCTCATCAGATGGCCATGAGTAAGAGTAAGATGGTTAGAGGAAAATCCCCAACTAGCTCGATTAGCATTCAGATTTGCCTCCAAGAAGATCTGTGGATGGCCAACAAGCCTGTGAGAAGATGCTCAATGTCATTAGTCATTAGGGAAATGCAAATCAAAAGAACAAGGAGGGACCACTTCACACTCACTAAGATAACTGTAATTAAAAATGGAAAATAAGAAGTGTAGACAGGGATGTGGAAAAATCAGAGCTGGTGTACACTGCTGGTGGGACTGTGGAATGATGCAGCTCCTGTGGAAAGAGTTTGGGAATTTCTACAAAACCTGAGCATGGAATGATCACATGACACAGCAGTTCTACTAGGTATATACCCAAAATAATTAAAACAAGTACTCAAATTCTTGTACACAAATGTTCAAAATGGCACTATTCATGATAGCTAAAAGGAGGAAAGAACGCAGATGTCCCCATTGATGAAAGAATGGATAAATGAATTGTGGTATATCTATTCATTGGAATCTATTCAACCATAAAAAGTGATGGAGTCCTGACACATGTTGCAACATGGTTGACTCTCAATGATACGATGCTGCGTGAAAGAAGCCAGACACAAAAAGCCCAAGTTATATGACACCGTTTATATGAAGTAGTCAGAATAGACAAATCCTTAGAGACAGAAAGCAGATCAGTGATTGCTTAGGGTTGGTGGGGTGAGCATGGGGGTAACAGCGAGTGACCACTTAATAGAAATAAGACTTTTGACTCTTTGGAGTGATGAAAATGTTTTGCAACTAGACAGGAAGCAGCCATACAACAATATAAATGTATGAACTGCCACCAAACTGTACACATCAAAGTGGCTAGTTTCATGTTATGCGAATTTCACTGCAGTAAAAAAAGTCAACCAGGATAACCAGAGGTCCAATAAATATATGGAAAGGCAATCAACTTGATAATCAGAAAAACATAAATTAAGACCACAGTAATGTTCTAGGGGCACCTGGGCGGTTCAGTTTTTGGGCGGCGCAGTTATTAAGCATCTGCCTTCCGCTCAGGTCATGATCGCCAGGTCCCGGGATCAAGCCGGGCATGGGGCTTCCTGCTCAGCAAGAGGCCTGCTTCTCCCTGTCCCATTCCCCTTGCTGTGTTCCCTCTCTCGCTGTCTCTCTCTCTATCAAATAAGTAAAGAAAATCTTAAAAAAAAAAAAGACTACAGTAAGAGTTAACTATGCTCTCATTAGAAGGAATTACATTCATCCCGGTGACGAGACCAAGTGATGGTGGGAATTTGAAGAAGTGGGAGCTCTTATACCAGGCTGGCAACCATGTGCCTCGACACAACCATCGTGTAAGCTGGGCTGGTATTGTGTGTTCAGCCTCAGCTGCACACCCCGTTACCCTGCACTCTGCCCCTAGATATGGAACCAACAGGAATACATGCCTGTGCCCTGAGACACACATACAAGAATGTTCAGAAACATATCGCTGTATCCACCAAAATGGAAATGCCCCAAAAGTTGTTGGAGAAAAATGGACAGATAATGTACAGCATATTAATACAGTGGGAAATTATAAAGCAACAAAGGTGAATTCACTACAGCCACATACAACAGCATAAATGAATCTCAAAACTTAATATTCAGTGAAAGATGCCATGTGTAAAGTTCAAACTCAAGTCAAATGGAACTGTAGAATTTGGGGATACATGCTTAGGTACTAGAGTTATTTCTAAAAAGTAAGGAAGCAATCCATAAAAGTCAAAGTGATGGTGATCTTCCTGAGGGCAGGAAGGGAATAACCACTTCCAAGGGGCACAAGAGAGCTTCTGGGCTATCCTATTTCTTGACCTGGGTTATATGGATGTTTGCTCCATAACAACTCAATGGGCTATACTTTCTGTGTGCACTTTCGGCATGGATGTTATAGTTCATGGTAAAACAGTTTAAAGAAAAGTAAATAATTTGCACATATCAGGATTTTATTAACAGGAACAAATTACTTGTGGAACCACTGCCCCTGTCCCCCAAACCCCCTCGCTATCTGCTAAAACAGCAGGTACCCCAATAGCACTGTAATTTTACTGGCTCAGCTATGATGAGTTAGGGGCCCAAGGATCAGTATGGGGGACAGGGTTTCATTGACAAGGGTCTCTTTAAACAGGGCAGGCCAGGAAACCCTCAGGAGCTAGAAAGCCTTGAGACTTTGGGTCTTGGTTTCCTTAATAAAGTGCAAAGATAATAACAATCCCAGTCCTTGTCTCCTGGAGTGATTTTGAAGACTGAATAAAGGTAACCCAGCCGGGCTCACATCTCTGCCTGAAAGTATAAAGTGGTTTGTTTGTAAGTGTTAGTCTGATTAAAGTGCATACAAAATTTGGTTTACAGGAGGAGAATATTTCATATGTCTGGGAAGACTCTCTGCAGAGGCCCAGAGGGACTCTGAATACCCATCAGTTGCAAATGGCCCTTTCGTTGCCCTTTTTGGCTCCCGAGGGTTTCCTGGCACTGCCTTTTTACATTATGGATGGGAACAGGACTTCCTCTGTGTTGTTTCTAACAACTGACTTGACATCAAGGGGTCCAGCCTTCAAACACAGGAGAAGAACGAAACACCAAAGTCTCTTTCCCCAGAATCTTCTTCCTTTTTGGAGGTACAGGTTACAGCAAAATTCACAAAAGACCAGGAAACACGAAGCTGCCCTCTGTCGCTGAGTTGGCAGGACCCTCTGTCACATGTAAAATTGCAACATTTCGACCTGGGTCATGGTGCTGAGAAGCCAAAACTATGCTCCCGCTGCCCTTTGATCTGCAAGAAATGCCAGGCTAGTGGCTTGGGCGGGAAAAAGTGGTCTTTGAATTTGGGTCTTGCTCCCAAGGAGACAATGGTCTAGGCTGTCCTGAGGCTTCCTCTGGCACACAAAGAGTTACCCCCAGGCCACCCTCTATCATCCCTTTCCTTCAAAGGGTCAGAGGTTATTCCCCCTTCTCACACACTTCTTCTATTGAGGCTAAGTACTGATTTTCTAAATCCAAAAGGCGTGGGAAGCTACCATTGGGCCAACATAGCTCTGCAACATGGCAAGGAGAAAGAGCTGAGGGAGGAAGGATGGGAGCCCAGGGATCTGGGCTCAAGTCCCTCTTTTGGGACAGGCTACTTCCTAGCCTCTCTCTTCCTCAGTGTCCTCCTGTCAGCGGCCTGCATTGCTTGCTTACACAGCTATTTCAAAAAGCCGAAAAGTTCTATCACTTACTTTGTGCCTAGTAGGGGCCAGAGTGTGGAAAGTATATTATTTCCAATACCTCTTTTAATCTTCACAGTATCCCTAGGAGGAAAGGTGGTCTAGTCGTTGCCGTTGATTGGAAACTGAGGCACAGAGAGATGAAATTCATTGTCCTGAGTTGGGTCACCTCACTCAGCCACAAGGCAAGCCCAGACAGGCTGAACACACACTTTTTAACCAAAATCGGTTTTAACTCAGACCCTACCAGTCCATCCACCCGCCTCTGAGTTGTGGTGGGGAAACTGAGGCTCAGGGAACCAAAGAGACCAGATCCCTGGCTCCCCGCCTCTAGCTCTTCTCAACACCCATAGCGCCACTGCCCGCGACGACTGGGTCTCCCGTAGGTAACACAAGACTAAGTTAGGCATCGAGGTAATGCAGTCCCGTTATCTCTTGCGCGGCAAAGGCGCCAGGTGTCCCTGCCGCTGCTACGCTCCCGCACCTGTGTACAGACAGGACACCAGACCTGCCCTTACAATGAACCAGTCAGCACGCACGACCTGCGCGCGGGTGCTGGGTGGGCTGGAGCTAACTGTCCCCGCGAAACAACTGGCGCTGTCACTGTTCTTCCAAAGTCCCTCTGTGCCCACAATCCGAGGGGCCGCGCCTAGCTCCACAGAAGCCAGACGGCGCGCCACCCGCCGGGCAGGTCAGGGACTCCGGTTAGCCCCTCGCATCCTCTGCACCGCGGGGAGAAGCTGCGGGATCGCCAGTGCGCACGGAGCGGCGAGGACTCCCTTTTATGTCCAGGAATGAGGAGCGTACCGCAGGCACGCCCGCCCCCAAAACCAACTTCCCCGGGGGGCGCGGAGATAGACGGTGCCACCCTCAGGCCGGGTCGCTTACCTGTCGCGGAGCGGGTCCGGGTGACAGCGGGGAGAAGCGCGGAGATCGAAAGCAGCAACAGCAGGCGCCAGCCGCGCGCGTTCCTCCTGCAAGAAGTGGCGGGGGGCGAGGAGGTGAGGCAGGCGGGAGGGCCGAGGGGCCGGGGCGCGGGGAAGCGAGTCCTACCTTGGCGCCATCTCGCAGGCCCGCCGAGCCCCCGAAGACACTGTGCGCCCACGGAGCCGCCGAAGGCACTGTGCGCCCGGCTGCGCGCTGGCCGCCGCTCGCCCTTCCTGCGGCGAACAAAGGCGGCGCTGGGCAGCGGCGGCGGCGGGCAGCCTCGCGGCTCCCCTGAGTCACCCGCGCTCTGAAACCCGACTCCGCCGCGCCCACCTCGGCCAGCGGCGCCGCACTCACGCCCCGGGGGTCCCCGCCGCCGCCGCCGTCCCCACACCCCTTTCCCCGCTCGACGGACGCGCGCTCCCGGCCGCTGCCGCCACTCCCGAAGGCCTTATGTAACCTTCGAGAAAAGCCCCCCGCCCGCGCTCCTCTGGGTGAGCGGGACTCTGGCTCCCTCCTGCCCTAAGGTCTGTCCCAGTCGGGGCTGCTCCGCAGACGAAGCGCTGTCCTTTCATGGGCCAATGGAATTCTCTCCACAGCCCAGGGAGGCTGGAGTCATTGCGATTTCCTTAAATGACGAATGAAGAAACTGAGGCTCAGAGGGATGGAGCGAACGTCCAAGATTACAATGAGACCGAGTTCCTGACTGCTTATCTGCCCTGCACGCCTGACACACGAACCCCACAGAAGTGGGCCCATTTCGAGGGGTTCAGTAATACATATGAATGCATGCAGCAAAGATAATCCTAATAAATTTCAATGTATAGACTATTTCCAAGGTTCTGCTCTCTGTAACTTGCCTGTCCCCTCCACCCCGCACCCCTTCAGAGATTGTAAGTTTCAGGAAGATGAGAATTTAGATTTATTCTGATATCTGGCTTAAGTAGTACCCCGTGGTAGAAAATGTCAATAAACACTGGGTGAAGGAAGGAGCAGAGTCTCAGTTGAGACCACTCCAGGCGGAGCAATGATGTGGGAGAGGTGAACTTGGCAAAGCCTCCAAAAGCTATCCCTGGTGTGTGTGACTATCTCACCTCTATGGAGCTTAGCACAGGGCCTGGCCCTGGCTGAACCCTCAAATGATGGCTTTTTATTATGATTATGAGTGAACACAGTAGAGCAAGATTTGGGGGTGCAAGGAGGCCCCACAGAGGTCTACAGAGACCTCCACAGTTCTGAAGCCCGGCAAGCCCCAGGGGCCTCTCTTCTTAAAGCACCAAATGGCCACAGTGGGCTAGAGCACTGTGGTCAGTTTCTGGTTTTTCATTTCTAGGAATTTGAGTTGGGCCTCCAGAGATGGGGTGGGGGATGGACATGGGAGCTAACATTTATTGAATGCTGATTGTTTCCAAGCCCTTGCACTAAATAAATGCTTTACAGGTTCCCCCCACAATAGGAAAGTAGAGCGTTCCTATAAAATCTTTGATGGGCCAAAATGGTGTAAGGTGAAGAAGCAATTACCATTAAAGTTAAAAGGAAAAATGAGAGTTCCTGGATCCCAAAAATAACCCCTCTTCTGGCTTTTCTGATACCTTAGGACACATCATGCTAGCGATGCCCAGAATAAATTGAGATAAAGCACTGGTGCTCACACACACAGTCCAAACTGGTGGCAGCTTGGTGTCGAGATGCCTGTGGGGGCCCATCCCACTGCTTGAGGCCCTTACTGCATCTAACTGCTTGCCTACAAAACATGGAGCACTATTTTCACCTTGCCCCTTTTCTCCACGAATGTGAAAATCCTTGTCAGATTTCTTTCAGTTAAGGAAAACAGGTATTCCTGTAGGTCTTTCATAAAAGCGAAGTGGCAAAATATGAACTTTTGAAAAGCAAGGGATACCATACCTGGATTATCTCGTTTAATTCTCACCACAGGCCTGGAAGGGCCCAGACTACAATGATCCTCATTTCATACATGAAGAAGCCGAGGCTTAAAACATGCCCCGCCTATGATGGACAGGTGCCGGCACCCATGCTCTTCATCACAAAATCACACTACGGGCCCAAGGACAAGGGGGTTAGACCCACTGGAGACATGCAGCATCCCAGCATGAAAGGGTTAATGCCTGCATGGCCAATGAGGGCTCTGAAGAGAGGCTATCAGGAGCTGGGTTTCCAGTCCATCTGTGGCCTGCGCTATAGAGTAAAGTTGGACAAATCCTTCCATTTTCTGATTTTTTAATTTCTTCATCTGTGTAGTGAACACGATGGACCTGATGCGGGCAAGTGGCTGTGAGTCTGTCGATAAGAAAACTTATAAAGCTACTCTGTACATTGTAATGAGCTGCGGATCTGGGATCTGTACATAGCTGGGATTTGTGTGAACAGCCTTCGGAACGGGAAGAGAGCAGCACGGCCTGGAGAAGGCAGGAGAAGTTTCAAGATGAAAGTGAAGTTCATCCAGCCTCTGGGTCCCACGAGAGTCTGTGGAGGGTGGTTCAGAGGAGGGAGGGGAAGGCATTTCTCCTAGAGATGCACACTCAAGCAGCAAATGGCTAAAGACTTCCTGGGTTGAGGAATGGCAGGCAGGGCAACACTATAGAGCCAAGACCTTGAAAAGCATGCCGATTGATGGGCATGCATGTGCCCTTGAAATCACTGGCATTCCCTGAGCATTCAGAATCCTGGAACATTTACAGTGGATAGGGCCCTAAAAAATCTGATCCAGCCATCTCTCTCTGACCCTATTTTATTGATGGAAAAACTGAGGCTCAGAAAGGCCATATAATTTACTGAGTTATTTCCCCAGTAAGTGACAGACTGACAAGTCCCAGAGCTGAGGAGGAAGATGCATGGTAAGGTCTTCAAATGTAGAAGACACTTAAAGATGGTGAATTCCCTCTCACAAGACAGATCCCTTAACAAACAAGGTCCCAGAGAAGGTAGGAATTATGAACTGGGGCTCTGGGATCATGCCTCCTGGTAAATCCTGGCTCTCCTACTAAGGAGCTATATGAAATGTGGGCAAATCTGTAGAACAAGGATGAAGAGTTTTTCTTATCAGTTGTTGGGAGGATGAAGATGTTTCTGAGATACACAGCATTTATCAGAATGGTGCAAGATAATGCTCATTTGGATGTTAGCTTCTATAATTGATGGTGGTGAGATTTTGGCGAGGGGGGTGACTACAAGAGAGACAACATCCCAGCCCAGCCTTCAAGAGGTTGAGGCACCAGCAGCCAAAGCAATTTTTTAAAGGTTTTATTTATTTATTTGAGAGGACGAGTGAGTGAGAGAGAGCATGAGAGGGGACAGGGTCAGAAGGAAAAGCAAACTCCCTGCAGAGCTGGGAGCCCGACGTAGGACTCGATCGCGGGACTCTAGGATCATGACCTGAGCTGAAGGCGGTGGCTTTACCAACTGAGCCACCCAGGCACCCCAAGGCAAAGTACATTCTAACAAAATCATCTGCTTCCGACTTGTTCATATTCTCTGTGAATATGAATTCTCTTCCACTTGCAGTCATTCTGTGTGGGAATAACTTATTTTAGTATGAATTACTAACCATAGGGAATTTGCTTTCTCAGTTCTCTATTTCTCTATTACTTACAAAGTATCTCATCAACTAGAGATAGAATTGACCTCCTTGGAACTCAAACTGAGAATATAGTTCTACATTGCTTAGAAAGAGCCGTATCAAGGCGCCTGGGTGGCTCAGTGGGTTAAGCCTCTGCCTTCAGCTCAGGTCATGATCTCAGGGTCCTGGAATGGAGGCCCGTGTCGGGCTCTCTGCTCAACAGGGAGCCTGCTTCCTCCTCTCTCTCTGCCTGCCTCTC